>VUQK01017866.1:0-20104 GCA_015106715.1 Bujurquina vittata
GAAAGTTTGTTTGTGCAAAAGGAAAAAAAAAAAATTCTATCCTCAACTTGACATTTCAAGAAATTCTATCAAAATTTCAAGAAAACGAGTCTAAATTTTGAGATGCATGAGTTGAAATTTCAGCTTATGTATCTCAAAATTTTAATAAGTTTAAATTTCAAGGAAACAAGTATTTTCCTTTTTTTTTTCTTCCACACGCTTTCTCCTGCTCTCCTTTACCCTGCCTTGCTGCTTTGCTATGCTTAGGAGCCTTTCTTCTACATATGGCTATAAGGCTATGGATCTGGTCAGCTGGCCTCTCAACGTAATTGATCATTTTTTCTCCACGAGGAGACAGGGGATGGGAGACTGCCTGCCCGAGTGGAACGGTTTGGATGTCAGGATCTTGTCGAATTGGGCGTGGAGAATACCTGTTATTCGAGGAAGTTGGGAAGTGACAGGTACGTGCAGTGCAGTACGAACTCAGACCTTTGGAGACACGTCTGTTTCTGTGCAGTGGCGAGAATGGAATGATCTAATTCGGAATATTGGAGTTTGCCACTGAGTGTGTCCAGTGAGACTCTGAAGGCTGTCAGCAAAATTATCAGTCAGCCTGTTCCAAAACAACTGCACTATCTGGAATTCGGCCTCTCCTACCTGGCCTTGAGACAGCAGGGAAATCTCATTCTCCTGGAGTTATGTAAGCAAAGGCTCTTCCCCGCTATCCCGTCTCTTGTGACCTGTGTGAGCTGGTATCTTAGCAACCTGGCTACTGATGAACATTATTCCATCTTATCAGAAGTTGTTTAGTTGAGTACACCTGGAAAACCCCTTACCCCCCACCCTCCCAGCCCAACCTACCCCTAGCTTCTTCCATGCTGTTTATGTGCTTCCTAGGCTATTGCATTTCTTTTAATCATTTTTTATTAAATTATTTATTGCAAAATTAAATCAACATGAGACAGCTTTCACTATTATATTGTGCTATGTTCCTGTAAATTCATGTTTATTGATTATTTTTTGCAGACAAACACCAGGCTTAAGGGCATTTCCTAAAAGTAAAATATAAAGTCTTTCACTCCATTTACTGTACCTCCATGATAGATGTACTGTAAATAAAAAATCATAGCAAAGTACTCAGCAGCTGTGAGATCCCTCTCCATTTCCCCTGTGCTCTTTTGCACAGGTTGTGCCACTTTGGTAAAATAATAGTGTGAGGGGATAACATATCTTCTGTCCAGTAAGGGGACCATTTTCCGGAAGCCTTAATTATGCACTGTTTGGACACGTGGAATGTGACTGCATTTTCGTTTTTGGTGCATCTTTGTGAGCCGGTCACTTTTATGAACTATTAGCAACTGTCTTGGCTTTCATGCATTAATTATACTGCAGTTTGTGGTGTGTTTTCAGGTGGTTGAATAAGTCGGTCGTGTTGCTTTGCCATGCAAACAGAACTTTACGGCACTCTTTAAATTTGATTTGTTTTTGGTTAAAATAACGCCTCCTAAATCAGAAGTATTTCCAAACAATGGACGGAAATCAGCTTTGAGGGACTAGCACTTCACTTTCTGCTGTGCCAGACATTTGAATTTTGTTGTGTATTTGTTAAATGCAGTGTTACTTGTCTAGCCCCGGAAGCTTAAAGTAAAGCTGCATGGTGCAGGGAGCAGCTGTGATTGGTACATGCAGTTACGTTTTTAGGCAGTGATTTATGGAGCGCTTGGTTTGTCTTTGCTTTGCATTCTATTGGTGAAACACCCATTTTCTATAGCACTCTGTCATGTTTGTTTAATTGTGGGAAGCCAAAATTGTGACGTGACTAAAATTTGAATTAACTGTGCCACCCTAATACCCAAGATACCCCTCTCTGAAACTCATAATGACCAAAATTTACAAAGTGGGCTACAAAGTGGGAAGCATCTACAAAGATCAAGCCTGAGTACCATTTTCTCATAGTCCTCTATAAAGGAGAACCACAGGGGTTGCCCCCTGGTGGTCATTCAAAAGAATGCAGGTTTACAGAACTTTGGGACTTCAGGATTTCTAAATAAACTGGCATATAAACATCGATACTGGCGAGCCAAGTGTTAGATAGAAAGTCAAAGAATCACAATCAGCATTTAGAGTAGGAATTTAACGTCTATGAACTGAGAATGTATGAAAAACTGATCATGGCGGCCTGTTTAATAGTCAGTGAGATAGAGTATTTTGGTGTGGACCAAAGTGAAGGATTGATTGGTGGTTCAGCATTGCTATCCCGGCATCCATGCTGCTAATAAAAGCTTAAATAATCTGGCATTGCACGATGTAACCTATTATTCTGATGTCTTTAAAGAATGTGTCCAAGTAGAACCTCAGAAAATTACCGTTCAAAGGGTGCATTCACAACAGAGTGCAAACTGTATATGTTAACCAGCCCCACAGACTCACTTAAAAGATTTGAGGTGATTCCTGCCTTATCCGCACTTAATCATGCTGAGATTAAACTGTGGAGGCTGCTTCCATATGCTGGCATATTGCTTGTTTCTCTCACTGGGCTTCACACACTCTTGCATTTTTGCATTCATGTTTGCGTTGACTATAAGCAATATCAGAAATTCCCTTAGAGCAGCTTATTTTTGTTTCAATCAAAGATGGTTTAACATGTGTTTGCTGTTCATCCCCTCTGTTAAATGTGCAAAAAGAATTTCTTCATTTGAGAGAGATTGTCTCCACTGCTTCATTTTCACTTCTATCTGTCTATTTTATTAATTGATTGGCTAGTTACAGATGCATTCAGTCCGAAAACATGTAATTTGTTGATTTACACGTCCTTGGCCTGAAAGTACAGAGCTGGAGAAAGATTTGTCTTTCAAGGGAGATTAGTGTGAAGCATGGAAATAAGTGGAGATTGATGACGGAGGGGTAAATATGAAATGACAGTCTGAGCATGCTGAGCAAAGATTAGGATTTATTTTTGCAGCCTTAATCATGTGGGCAAAAATCATAAATCATTATTGCAAAGTTGATCCAGTTGAAGGCAAATGTCTGTCTGCTGTCTACAGTCTTCCTTCACTTTCTTCTTATTGCCGGGCTTTACCCTCTAATTTTCCTACACGACCACAAACACCGCTCACTCTGTCATGACTCCCGGCGACAGTGGCATCTCATCTGAAGGAAGCAGACCATTAGTTACAGCAGAGGGAGGGAAGACGGCTTGTGAAGGGAGGGAGAATGACGACTATTTAAGGGCTCAGGTTTAAAGCAATGGGAGTCTGACCTAAACACTCCTCACACTTTAAAAGACATTTCCTCCCACTCCCTCTCTACCCCCCCTCTCTCTCTTTCGCTCTCACTCTCTCTCTCATTTCTTGTCTCCAGCTTTTTCACTTACTCTCTCTTTCAGCTGAACCTCAGCCTGAGCTGTGAACTGTGAGGGAGGATAAGGAGCTGGACTGACAGAGCTGCCACCTTGCTGGGAAGGCTGCATGACGGAGCAGTGACACAACAGAGAGAAGCATCATTTTTCTTGGCTTCACTAAATTTTTGAATACTGGGAGGAGCGCCTCATGTTACCTGTGTGACAAAAATTAGAGGTAAGAAGATCTATTTTTACATATTTCACTCTGCAGACATTTCTTTGAGTTCATGCAGCAAAGGTCAATTTTCCCCATTTTTCTTTATGCTTATTTTAAGTGAAAATAGTAGACTTGCACTAGTGTGGGATACTACAACTACAAAAATGCACTATAAGTGAAGTGCATTTTTGGTGTATACTGCAACTTCTTCCTAAGTCAGACTCACACAGCAGCCAGTGCTGGGATCAGAGGTGATGACTGACTGCTGTGGGAGTGAACATGTGGAAGAGTTATCCCTGGCTTTGATTGCCTCAGTAGAATAGCCAGCACACTTTGTGCCAAAAAAGACCCTTGCAAAATTTTGTCAGGTTGTAGATCAATACTGGAAGAAAAAAAAAATAACAACAGCTGTCCATCTGTGTGTGTTTATGCATGGGGCCAAAAATACACAAATATTCCTCTGTCTGGTGAGGTTTTGCAGCCTGATGATTCATCATATTACTCTGGGCAATGCAATTGAGGCTTCATCATGCATCAATTTTCCACCATGGAGATTAAATGAAAGGAAAAAAAGGCGATGGAAGAGAATTTGCCTGCATTGACAAAGAGGGGGAAAAAAAGAAAAGAAAAAAAGCATACTTCAAACATTCAGTCCATTAGCTGTGCTTAATTGAAATTTAAGTCGAATTCAGTGGTTTTAACTTGTGCTTCATGCTTTGTGTGGTGAGTTTGAATCACCGGTTACAGTCCACGTTCAGCAGAAATGAATATTTCAGCTGAAGGAGATTATAATCGTTCAGTTCCTCTGCTGTGCACTTTTATCCCCCTCACCCACAATACTCATATCTAGAATGCACATCATTTTCCATCCTATACAGCTACAACTATTTAGGAGACAGCCTCTCTGCTATAGGTGTCCTGGGATTTGTGCAGCTGAGTGAGAAAGGTGTCCATGTCACAGGGACAGCTGGTTAAATAGCTGTAACTCCCCCGGGGCTCACACAGCGCTGGTTCCCGCTGCATGACCTTGACATAAAGCGTCAGAGGTCATAACTCACGTCTCTTTATTTTATGTAAATTATGCTTTTTTTAAAAAAACAAAAACAAAAATTAAATCCTGATTTTAGGATTCAGTTGAGCAGTTGACGGTTAGTGAAAGTGGTGTACTGGTTTTAATGAAAATCTGTCCTTTTAAGTTAGAGGTCATCAAGTTAAGTCACAATGTTGCACAGCATACAGCACATCAATAAATCCATGTTTATTATTGCATAACTGCGGCTCTGTTTCAGCTGTGTGACTGTGTCAGACTGTCTAAAATCAGGTATGCTGGTTATAAGCGAAGACTGTGCACAGATGGTTGCTTGTAAGTCTGCTCATGGAGGAATATCTGCTGGTGACAAGCACAGCAGTAAAATGCCCACGCTCCAGTCACTCATGGCAGATTCCTTTAAAATTTAGACACTTATATATCACTTTCTCCGTTTACTAACATACATAAAGGAAAGCACATCTTTACATTTAAAGACCATGGAATGTCAAATGTTTGCTATTTTCAAAATCCTTATTTATTTTGTTTTGCTACTCAAAGTCTGCATTCTACTCCGGCTCACCTGCACACACAATAAATCTGTCTTTTGTGATTCTTAAAAGCCCACGGGAGAATGTCTGCCATGCTGCAGTGGGAAACTTTGTAATCGGTTAATGAGGTGCTGCTATTTCTCTTACTGTATCAGCTACATTAACTACTCTAATTACCGTTCCTGTGATGATTTCCAGCTGTTTCAGCTGCTGTGAGAATCAGGCTTTGCACTTTGTAACGCATGGAAAAATAGAAATGTTAATATATCACAGATGAACAAATGGATGCATTAGTTTATTGTTGACCACTGATTGAGTCCTGACATGCTGCTGTCAACCACAAATGTTTTCCATACAGAGTGTGCTGGCACGTGCTACGCATACACTCTATTTATGGATGTGGATGGCTTGTGTTTAGCATTAAATCTGCATGCAGTAGCACTTTCAGGCTCACTAAAGGTTGCGCTATTGTGTGGACACAAGACGAGAACCTCGGTTCCTTTTTTTTTCTTTGACTAGGCAAAACAGATGTCATCAGCCCAGGGCCAACATTCCCAATTTCCCTTTTCCACGTGGGAAAGTTCCCTTTTTGCTGCCAGCATGGGGAAAGAATACTAAAGCTACGACAACTGGATTATAGCTTAGTGAACAGGTTATATTTATTTCAATTTTCTCTCCAAATTGTCTTCCCATGTCCCACAGTCAAACGAAATGTCCTTGGTCAACCCCAGGGCCCGTCTGAATGACGTGTTCTTGGCTTTTATTGTAAGCACTACTGTTCTGTTCTCAGTAGTTTATTTTGCAAAAACGTCAGATCACATTTATCTAAACTGTTTCTGCTGGTTTGCAAAAGCTTTAAAAATGTGCAGTTACCTTTAAAAAAGCCTTTGAAGTTATGTCAAGTCTTAAATTTAAATTTTAGATTAGTCTATGTACACATCATTTATAATTATAGCAGTGCTGTGCAGAGACTTTTAAACCTTTACAGCTACTTCCTGCAGCTTGCTGTACTTTTTCTGAACGTCTTCACCTTTCTGTAGTCTTTCTTGACTGAAGAAGTGCAAAATATTTATCTTCTTTAGATATCATGTATTTACTATCACCTATTGAAAACACCTCACTGCACATAAATCTGTATTATTGGCAAACTGCACATAAATTATCAAAAATAAAATACTCATTTTTGCAGAAAAATGTTCCCCATCAGTTTTACAGTATATGGCTGCGGCCGTCCTGTGAGGACCAAGGTCCTTTAAATAAACAGCTGGTAATGAGGTCAAACACAAGGCTACAGCTTGATTTAAAAAGGTATATGAAATATATTTAGGAAAAAAAGATTAAATAATAGGCTTAAGCACACTGTGAAATGCTTAAATGTCAGTGTTTAATAATAAAAATATTACCAAAAAATTTAAGTTGCATATTCACAGAACTGCTGGTTTAACTTATATTCAGCCAACCAAATTATTTCTCATGGACGCTAATCTGAAAACGCCGATGAAGTCGCCACCTGTTTTATTAAATCATAAATGGCAATGTTCTGCTCTACATTACCAAGGCTTTCCTTGATAATGTGTTAATGGAGTCATTAAAAACTTTTTCATACTGCATTCTAACTCTAATGCACACTTGTTGGTCTAGGCAGTCAGTAAGAGGAAACCTAATTTCTAATATTTCCACACAACAACCCCATTTTCATGCAGATACTAGCTGATATCAGAGCCTGGGGCAGCTTGTCTAGTATGCTAGTCTCCTATCAGTCTCTGATCTCCTATCAGACGGATGAGATACTAGCAATGCACATGCACAAACAACCAAAATAAAACTGATGGCTTCTCAGCTTGACAAGCTCAAGCTATTGATGATGGGACACAGACATGCCCATAAACTATTTGAATGATTTGAGGGATGCACCACAGACTCCTATGGAATTAGAGGCAATAGCATTAATCCTGCTTCCAGAGACAATAGTCAACTGTGGCCACAAGATAGATGCAAACAGACCAGAAGCTTTATGAAAGATTGTTGTTTCAGATGAAAGGAGAGGGATTGCTTTGACTCTGGTACATTCTGCTTGATAGCTATTTTCAGATTTCTCTAGGCAAGCACTGCCTACCTTGCTAGCACCCTCGTTTTCAGAACGTTTTCTCTGGTCTGTGGCTCTGTACAATGTGCAGAGGGGCAACCAATCAGAATAAAGCTGTATTAAGGAGAGGAACTGAAATGGCTTGTTTTACCCACAGGGAAACAGAGGGGTGACATCATAACCCAAAACAGATTTAGGGATAATTAATTTGATCAACGAATCATGCAAAGCTGCTCTAGTAGAGTTCAGGATTAAAACTCTGGTGTTGCAAATGAGCATAAAGTAAAAAAATAAATAAATAAAACTTGGTTCATCAGTGGATGTCAGGAAATATTATATATGTGTACAATAGATTTATTGTTGCAATATTAGATTGTGCTGTAAAATCCTTTTGACTGTACTCACGATTGGTACCTCTAGCTACAGTAGCTGGAATCTTGAGGACATATAACTGAAAATGAGCAATTTAGCCAATAAATGTCAATTTCTGTCAATAAATTATTAATGAATTGGTATAATAAACAATGATTGTAATTTATTGATTGCCTTTTAGCTACTCTACTAGTTTTCTACCATCTAAATGGTTCCAAATGCAATCATTCAGAATGTGTGTTTTTAGAAATTGATTGATATACTGTACAGGGCGCAGTACAGCTAAAACTGTAAATAATAGAACAATGATTTTTGTACCTAATAATCTTCCATTAGTCTTACAATGAAAAAGCATTACCATCTACTATTTCCTTAAAAACAATGAATTCCATTGTTTGTAGTTTTGTATATTTATGATAGTAACAATGGGCACCCCTTTAATGTTATCACGTGCATCTTCACCCAAATATAGTCAGCAAAAGCTCAAAAGATACGTTCTTTGCCAGGATAACTGTAAATTACCAGTGTTATGTGTTGTAAAGGTTTCAAGAAGTAGATCACAAACATATTGGAAGGCCAAGTTTTCAGATTTACAACTCTAATTGTGACCTACTGCTCACCAGATGTGCGAGAACCTCATAAAACTTAAGCTTGGTTTTACGTTGGTGAAGGAGAGTGAGAATGCTGGCAGGGGGCGTGTGATGAAAGGCCCGTCAGGTCAAAGGTGATTACGATACAGGCAAGAAAAAAGGACCAGTGAAATAGGTCTGCCTTCATGCCTGTATCCTAGCAGCAGCAGCTTTACGGCGCTGTGGTGACAGTTTTGTTGTGTGCAGCAGTTTTGATTTAAAGGTATCCACGTTGCCCGTCATCCAAGTATAACAATAAAAAACAAGGGAAACATTCAGTTATCATGGCGAACGTAGCTTATAGGATACATGCTGTTTTAAAGACTGTTGGTCTAAGCTTTCTGCATCATCCTCTTCTAGTTTATTGGTTTTCCCCAAATATAAATCTTTGCCCGTTCTTACAGGAAAATTCAACACAACCTGTAGAGAGGTCGTCATATTTTAGAAGAAATACTGTATATTCATATTTCGCTCTCAAAATTTAAAGCACACATTAATACTGAACCACTGTATCATTTGTTGGAAAAGGTCTATGAGTGTTTATAATCATTATGCTTCTGCCAGTAGAGATGCTTTGTGCTGTGTTTCTCTTGTTTGCTGACCTTGATGGAAGGAACACAGTATTCTGGTGGAGAGCAACAGGCCTGAAAAGATATTCACTTAAAGCGTGTTTGTTTCATTATTGTTATTGTGCCCACTCCTCACACCTGTGGCTGATAAGTGTGTGAATACACTTACAATCTCAAATATTGTGTTGATGTTCAGAAGTTAAGTCAGAAGGCAGAGTTTTTGCATTCCAAAACCATAAGAAGCTGCAGAGGCACTTTGTTGAATCTTATTTTGTTTTGTATGCTGTTTGACATTCCCTATAAAAGAGGGCTCAATGGACTGCCCCAGCGAACCATTTCACATTTTTTACAAAATGTAAAAGCTCCAAAGTGCACACAAGTAAATTTTTTTTGCTCTGTGTGCTGCGTGTGTTCCTGGACTTTGATCATTTTTCTAGCACAACCCATTTGATGTAGAAAAAGAAGTGACTATAATTTCACCTCAGATGTCATCTAGAGTTGGGGAAATCCAGTGGTTTTATATGCATTTTATTATAACTCATACTTAAATTTTTCTAAAAAAAAAAATGTGAGGCAGATTTTGTTCTCGGCATAGGTCTTACGATTCAAGAATCTAGGCTATCCTGTGTTGTTTTAAGAAGTTGAGGATCAGTCACAGGTGTTTTGATTTTGGGTGATAAAATATGTCTTAGTCATAAACGTATGAAAGTGCAGTCATGGCTATGCCAAGACCCAATAAACACTCAGCTGAAGCTTTTTTGAAGATACTTTGTGTTATGTGATAGCCGAGTATAGCTGAGCATTGCATCAACAAACAGTTTCCAGAAATTCTCCCGAGAGCATAAATCCAGGTGCACCACATGTCTTTTTATGTCTATAATTGCATTTTTGGAAGTCATACTTCATTGGTTTGCATCTGCACGTGGCTACCAGTCAAAGAGTCTGGACAAAATCACCCTGCGCTGCCAAAGATGCAGCTTCTGTATAGAGCTATTGTTTGCTGCCTCCCAGGTGTGCCAGCAGACACGCATGTGAACCTGAGCGCATACTCCCGTCTGGATGACTTGATTTGGTTGGCTGTATGTGGATGCAACCATTATCGACTGAAGGTCAAAAGAAGTAACAATAACACAGCTTTGATGCATCATAAAAACTCTACAAAGGAAGATTTTTCCAGTAATGAGGAAGAGTCAGCAACTGTAGGCCTTTCTATTGATTTTCACTATCCCATGCATTCTTAGGTCCTTTGGAAACTCATCACTGAGTAATCCAAGAGGGCTTTCCCACGCTGAGGAAGACGCTTGTCATTTAACCCCCACAAATTATAGTGTTGCTGGTAGCCAGCTGATGAAGTCATGTAACAGATTTGTGGGTAAGCAGTGCTGAGAATAAGATGAATAATACATCTTCACACTATTTCCCCCCATTTTATGTTTGGAGGGTGTCTATTGCATAGATAGAATTGTGACTAAAGTTGTTTGAGTGTGTTGTGAGCAAAACAGCAGGGTTTTTTTACATATGTACACAAACACAGAAATAAGCTGATGGTGGATGACAGCTGTGGATTCTTTAGTATTCTTTGGGGTTTATCTTATAAAGAAGGTCTTTAGTGGAAAAAATACCTTTCACTATTTATTATACACACAATGTACAAGTTTTTTATTTTTATTGGTGAAATGGTAAAAATGGTGAAACGGTCCTGTATCAATTCCCATCATTTTACTGTCCTGGGATTTCTTTTCTTTCCTTTTTTTGGTTCAACCAAAGAAAGTTTTTAACTTTAGGATGAATGAAGCAATCCCTTATCAAAAAACTATTCTTATTGGATATATATTTCAGCTATTAACCACTCGCTAAACAGGAAAAAAAAACGAGAGAAAATAAAAAAAAATTGGCGTGTCAAACATGTTTTTCCTCTTCTATAACTCTGATTGGATAAATATTGGCTGCTGTCCATTGTTGGTGGTTTTTTGGAGTCACTTCCTTGGGTGACTTTTGCCATTTTATTTATTTAATGGTCCGCTTTGAGAAATCAATAAATTGAGCAATAAATAATTAACCTACAAAGAGCATGCAACTCAGTTGGGTAAAAACTGTGTCATATTGTAAACGTTCGTGCTGCACTGATTTCCATCTTTAGGCTTACTGTCTAATCGACTGGTAGTGAAAAGCAACATCAATTATATTCTAGAATCCTCTTCACTCACCTCTTTTCCCTCTCTGTGTGTTCATACAGCACTCAGTAGATATCCTTAATCTCTGCTTCAATTGTTGGGTTTTCTCTGTATTAATGTAGGGTCTGCCTTACAATATGAAGTATGTATAACATGCTCCTCAAGGTGTCTTCTTATATATATTAGTTGTGCCACACAGCATTAGGTATTATTTTGAGGTAACGGTGCATCTGTCTGTCTTTCCAGAACTTTCGCCATTAACCTGGATTGGCCTTTTCTCTGAGGTTCAAACGGATATTTATTTTGCAAATACTGTGCAGTGCATCTAACATGGGTACACAAAGCCTTCTAGGCTGCCTTCTCCTAATTTCTTTCCTCACCTTGTCAAATGCTGGGCTTGTGAAAAAAATCCTACGGCATCGACGACAGACTTTGGCATCGCCTGAAGATCATAACATGACCTTACCTAGAGCAGACCATCCGGTGGTTTTCAACCATGTCTATAACATCAATGTTCCTGCCAGTTCCTTGTGTTCGGTGGACCTGGATGCCACAGAAACCACACTCCATCCCAAAGATGCACCAGTCTCCTCAGGCCACCACATAACCGAGCACACGCTCGATGGGGAGAACCAGATTGTCTTCACTCACCGCATCAACATACCACGGCAGGCCTGCGGTTGTACTGACAGCCTGCCTGGACTGAAAGCTCTCATGAGCCGGCTTGAGTTGCTTGAGGGAGAAGTTTCAGCTTTGAGGGATCAGTGCAACAGTGAAGTGGCCTGCTGCAGTGCACAGGTCAAAGGTAGGTGTGATTTTTCCATCATGCTTTCTCAGTCACATTAGAGCCAGCAAAGTAAAACAATCCTTTATTTATCAGACTCTGCAATGAAAAGTGCTTTGTAACCCCACAAGGCTCATTCATAAGTCACATCTGTTGTATTCATCTGCTGAGATCTTTGGAATTTAATGCGAGGGTGTAATTTTATCTGTTCAGTAGAGGACACCAGCTCATCAATTAACTTCATATGTTTTTGTTTTTTTAGATCAGTAAGGTATGACGAGGTTGTATCAATGCCAATGAAAGTAAGAAATTGGTAGCTGCTAAAATAAGCCAGAATAGTTTGGCATTTTAGGAAATAACACTTGTTTGCTTATGCATCTGTTGGCTCTTCATAAAAGCATACACAGAGAAGTGTATCCTCATACCCATCTCTCAAGAAGGAAGTAAAAAAGCATACTTTGTCCAAAGGTAAAATTTTTTGCTATAAATGATGCTGATGAATTTTTTAAGCTGATTGCATCTGGCATTGTTCTGTTACATTTTTTTAAAGGTGAAGTGGGAACGAAACCTTACTGCAACGGTCATGGAAACTACAGCGCTGAAACCTGTGGCTGCATATGTGAGCCTGGCTGGAAGGGACCCAACTGCACTGAACCCGAGTGCCCAAAGAACTGTCAGGAGAGGGGCCACTGCGTGGACGGAAAGTGCCAGTGCTTCAAGGGCTTCGCTGGAGAAGACTGCTCATTCAAGGTCTGCTCTGTGGACTGTGGAGCACACGGCCAGTGCGTGGGTGGCATGTGCGACTGTACGGATGGCTTCTCTGGTGAAGACTGTTCTCAGAGCAAGTGCCTCAATAACTGCCTGGGCCGTGGCCGCTGTGATGATGGAGACTGTGTGTGTGATGAACCTTGGACCGGCTTTGATTGCTCTGAGCTCATCTGCCCCAAAGACTGCTACGACCGTGGGCGCTGTCTGAATGGAACCTGCTACTGTGATGAGGGATTCACTGGGGAGGACTGTGGAGAGCTCATCTGTCCTAACAACTGCCGTGGTAATGGTTTCTGTGTTGATGGCCAGTGTGTCTGCACAGCTGGCTACAGTGGAGAAGACTGCTCTCAGCTCACCTGCCTGAATGACTGTAACGGTAGAGGAACCTGCTTCAGTGGGATGTGCATCTGTGACACAGGGTATCAGGGTGAAGACTGCAGTCAGTTAGCATGTCTGAACAACTGTAACAACAGAGGCCAGTGCATAAATGGGCAGTGTGCGTGTGATGTCGGCTTCCAAGGAGACGATTGCTCTGAGCTGTCCTGTCCAAATGACTGCTTGCAGAGGGGGCGCTGTCTTAATGGTCAGTGTGTGTGTGAGGAAGGCTTTGCCGGTGAGGACTGCAGCATCCGCACGTGCCCCTCAAACTGCTACGGCCGTGGAGAGTGCACTGTGGGACGTTGTTTATGCCATGCAGGCTTCACTGGTGAGGACTGCAGTGAACTGAGCTGCCCTAACAACTGCAGGAACCGTGGCCGGTGCATCAATGGTCAGTGTGTCTGCGATGAAGGGTTTGCAGGCGAGGACTGCAGTCAGAGAGCCTGTCCCAATGACTGCCTGACCCGCGGTTACTGTGTGGACGGCAAGTGCATTTGTCATGAAGGCTACTCAGGAGATGACTGCTCTGGGCTCGCCTGTCCAGATAACTGCAACAACAGGGGGCGCTGCATCAATGGAAGATGCATATGTGAGAGTGGTTATGAAGGAGAAAGCTGTGCAGTGCTGAGCTGCATCAATAACTGCCAGAACAAAGGCCACTGTGCGAACGGTCAGTGCGTCTGTGATGAGGGATACATTGGAGAGGACTGCTCAGAAGGTAAGCAGCTCAACACAAAAAAGGATTTGACAGTTCACAATTTCAGAAAGTTTCCATGTGTTAACTAAACACACCATAAAAGCAAATGCAGAGTGATGTAATTTCCTTCCGTTCTCAAAATTCACTCACCACTCATCCTGAAAGAGACTGCTCTGGTGAATATTAAAGAGCGTTTTTGGTTTTTGTGCTGCCCTTGTCTGTACTTGGTTTGTGCTTTTTTGGCAGTTCTTCACACCGCAGCCAGATGTGGCTCTGGAGTTTGCATTAGCTCTACGTGGTTGATATTCACTGACTGAGGGCCTGAGAAAATGTCTAACACAACAACCCTCAGCTTTTTTTTCCCCTTAATTGTTTCCAGTGTCTCCTCCAAAGGACCTAACTGTTGGGGAGGTCACCACTGAAACTGTCGGCCTGTCCTGGAACAATGAGATGCTGGTAACAGAGTACCTCATCACGTATGTTCCCACAATTCCTGGGGGTCTCCTCCAAGAGTTCACTGTGTCTGGAGACAAAACAGTTGCAACTGTTAAAGAGCTTGAACCGGGCCTTGAGTACCTGATTAATGTCTACGCTGTTCTGAGTAACAAGAGGAGCATTCCTGTCAGTGCACGCGTGGCCACAGGTATCCTGCACTTGTTTCTGTTTTCATTTACTGAGAATAGATTAAGAAAAAGATACTAAACATTTATTATTTTTGTCTTTGTCTCCCTAGACCTTCCACAGCCAGAAGGTTTAAGATTCAAATCAGTGAGAGAGACCTCAGTAGAGGTAATTTGGGACCAGCTGGACATCCCCTTTGATGGCTGGGAAATCTATTTCCGCAACACGGTCAGTCTGCCCGACTCTACTGAAGGCTTGCCCTGCATTTTATTGACCATCAGGGGGAAAGTCAGAGGTGATAAGCTATGCCGGTTTATTGGAAGTCTCAGCAAAACATGGATTTATTTTAGTGGTAACCGTTAAATTTATTTTGACATATGGAAAAGTTGAGTGAGGGCAAATCTGGATGTTATACAACTGTGGCTAAATCTGCTGCTGAGATACTGAAAATCCAAAATCCAACCCACTCTTCGAACAGGAGTGACTGTGCCAGCTGATAAGTCAGAGGCCTTTTAATATTTTGTAGCCTTAAAATGTGTTGTCCTTTTCTGACCTTCAAGTTCCAGTTGCTGCCATTTTGTGTGTCATGCATGAATAAATGTGTGATCAAATTACTGCCAGCAGTCTGCTAAACACAGTGCAAACTAAAGTGTAATGAAAATGCTAAAGCAGTGGCAGCATGCAAACATACTGTCTGTTTTCCTGATTCTCTCACAGTAGTCAAATCTAATGTATATTTTCTTATTTCTATATTATGTATCTTTTACAGAAAGAAGAAAATGGAAAGGTTTTAAGCACCCTCCCACCCTCTCAGAACCAGTTCTTCCAGTCAGGGCTTGGACCAGGACAGGAGTATGAAGTGTCCATCAACATCGTCAAGAACAACACCAGAGGACCCCAAACAACCCAAACAGTCACTACCAGTGAGTTTCAAGCACCCGGATTATTTACAGTCATGCAGGGAGATCATAGCTGTGTAAAAGGATCCACTGTCTCCATGTGAGGAATTTCAGCTCTTGATGAAAATGATCATGTTGGTTGATTTTGTCATTTTCCTGCCCTATTTAGCAGCTTTTAGTAGGTTTTTTTTTTGTTTGTACAAATAATCTGAGCAATGTGAGCGTGAGTGAAATTCCTTAAACTAAAGAGGAATTACAATGGCAAATCCCAGGTGGCTTTCTATAGTTCCATCTAATAGATTCTAGGGAAAAAGTAATAACTCAAAAAATTGAATTTCAGCCTAGCATGTCCATGTCATAGTTGTTTTTTATCTCTTCTACTAAATCTTGCTCTTAGCGCTCGTCCTCGTCTTGTTGAAGCTTTTATTGTAGAGTTACTCCATACATTAAGTTGTGAAATGGTTCCAGTTCCTTACGCCATCGTTACGGCACGCCAAGCCAGACAACTTTCTTTGAGCATGGAAAAATCATTTGGTTTACGGGTCTGTGTTGATGGCCTCCCAGGGTATCGCACCATTTTGTTCCTGATGTCATTCATTTGTGTAGGCCGAAAGTCGACCCCAGTGGTCCATTTAGCACGGATCCAAAACGTGGAGGAAAAATGTCTTCTCCACATGTTAACACAGGAGATCTCTCACGTAGTGACATGTCAGAATTACAGAGAATCACATTGTGATGACTTTTCATGTGATGGTTGTTTACATCCATTCTGAATTATACATTATATGAGTTTAATTACAAAAAAACTAAACAAACATTGCTTTATCTTTGCCCAGGTTTACATTGTTAATTTGTAATATAATTGTGTATGATTAGATGATGAACTATACAGGGATTGATTAAATCTTTTTTAGAGACACTTCTCTTCTTATCAAGTAAATGTAGTTTTTCTGAAAGGCACTGACTAGCTTGCCAGAATGTGCTATAAAAGATGGACATAGTCATAAATTGTTTTTTTGTATTAACATTTTGGCCATGTTTTTTTCTTGAGCTGGATTTGATCATATGTGAAAGATTGAGTACTCAATTAATGCCAACTTAGTTATCCAGCTACATCTGTAATTTACCGTGATATGGAAAGGAAAGACTAAATTTGGATTGCTCTTGTTCTACATTCTCGAGGAACTGAACTGCCAGTTCCTTTCTTTTACTGTTTTCACTTACTCGTGCTATTTTTATAGTCTTTAATTATAATTTTTTTTAAAAAATGAACAATGAAACATGCCTTCATGGTCTAGTTTTTGGCACTTCCTAATTGGCCTACTTTACTTAAGCTAAGCTAACTGGCTGCTGACTATAAAGCTCATATTGATTACAAATAGCCTATGTTATTGTGTTTGAATATATATATTTATGCAGCTGCACTGAAAGTGATCATCAATTCTTTTGCTGAGACAGACAGGAAAAGTAATAATACCTTAATGCTTTAAAGATAGCTGTGTTTCTAAGACCATATTTTTAATCTTTAAGTAGCTCAGTCCTTCTGTTGCAGTTAGCTGACACCATCTTTACTCATGCATCTTTTCTCTCCCTCTATATCTCATCCAACTCCTCATCTCTTCCTGATTTACCAACCCAGAGATTGATGGCCCCCGGCATGTGGAGGTGAAGGATATAACGGACTCCTCGGCTCTGATCAGCTGGTCTCAGCCGGTGGCGCCCATGGACAGAGTCACCATGTTTTACATGCCCAGTTCTGATCCTTCAGATGAAAATAGTGTGGATATTTCCCCCCCAGACAAGCAGTATAGCATCGACGGTCTGAGGCCAGATACTGAGTACACAGTGTCGCTCATTTCCAGGAGTAGAGACATCACCAGTGACCCTGTCACTGCTACATTCAATACAGGTTGATTTTTAAAGATGAAGTCAAAAAGTGCCAATTCAGTCTCCTTCTGTAATTAATGATAGAAACTGTGTTTACATTAGCACTAGATGCTCCTACGAACCTTCAGACTGTGTCCCAGACAGACAACAGCATCACCCTGGAGTGGACCAACAGTCAAGCAGATATTGGCAGCTATCGGGTGAAATACAGTCCCATCTCTGGAGAAATTCACGGTGAGGAAATGTTCAGACGAGGATCAGGAGACAGCACAGAGGCTACCATCACAGGTAATAGCCACAAGGATAAATGTATATTATGATTAACCTCAGAAACACAATATCCAGAACTGCATTTGTCATACCACATGGATATTTAGCTTCCATCTCTCTGCACCGCAGGGCTAAAGCCAGGTACAGAGTACGGGATCGGAGTGACTGCTGTGAAGAATGAGAGGGAAAGCCTCCCGGCTACCACAAATGCAGCAACTGGTGAGAGACACTGCTGAGCAGCTGTCCAAACAGCCCTCCTTCACACTGATTCATAAATACAAAGACTGCTTGGATGTTTTGATCCAAATTAAGTGATGGGGTGTTTGTTTAACCGACTCTTCTGTCAGACCTCGATCCTCCCAGAGATTTTGAGGAAATCGAATCCACAGAGACATCTCTCACCGTCAGGTGGCGGAAACCTCAGGCCAAAGTCACTGGATACAGGCTGGTGCACATCTCCAGAGACGGCCAGATTGGGGAGGTGGGGTTCCCAGCTGCAGCGACGACCTATCAGTTGCCCAATCTGACTCCTGGAATGAGCTACGCCCTTAGTTTGACTGCAGAGAGGGGGCACAAAAGGAGCTTACCCGTCTCCCTGTCTGCATCTACAGGTGGGTAGGGAACCATTTTGCCACTGTTTGAGTGATTAAAATGAAGGAAAACACATGCATTTGTAGTAAAAGGTGCTGTCACAGTTGTCAGAATTTCATCAAAGTTTCTGATGCAGATGAAGAGGACAGTTTCAGCTGTTTAAGTTCAGGAATGTCAGCATCAGCAATTCTCTATTTTTTTATTATTCGTTGGACAACATTGTTAGCCTCCACTGTAAAAAGATCCGCCACCTAATATTCTTTTTTAATTTATTAAATATGTTTTTAGTAACAGCTGCATTCTGGCTATGTCATGGTAACCACAACTTTGGGGCCAGGACCGAAAGCTTGAGAATGATAACTTTACATGTTTAGATGTACAAGTATAGAGATTTGCTAACTGGAAATACATTTGCAGCCAACCAGCACCATGAAAATATTATTTCATGTCTTACTAAATGATGCTTTCTTGATTTGTGCCTCTTTGTTTTCCTTGTAGCCTCTTTCAGTTTTTATTTAGCTGACTCAGATGACCGTGAGCTAACGACTCCTACAGGCTTGGAGGACAATGTCATTAGCTTTGTGTATCTAGACCCCTCCGAGTCCCATTTTTCTGGGACGGAACCTGAGGATGAGCCTGGAATGCTGACTATATCGGGCATCACGCCTGATGGATTTGATCTCTCATGGAAATTAAAGGCTCACGGTGTCTATGATAGTTTTGCACTAGAATATAAAGACACTCAGCGATTGTGGGACGTGAAAGAGGTCCAACTTCCTGGAGATGCCCATGGCTCTAGAATCCATGGCCTGACGGCATCAACACAATATCAAATAAAACTTTATGGAGTAACAGGTAGCCAACGAGCTGCGCTACTTGAAGCTGTTGCAGTGACAGGTATAAGCCTTTCTTTTAGGGTTTTTCAGCTTCTCCCTTCAGTGGAAGCTTTTGATTAGAGGTCAGACTGATATGACTTGCATGCTGGATTTTTGGTTCCGAGATTTCCCAGGATTTTTTTTTTCTTGAAACCATCATCTGCATAACCTTTTTAGCATTAGTCAGTTTGAAACCAACCGATGAATCTGTTTACACAAAAATTCATTGTATTTACCATCCATCAAGGCTTCAGTACTTTGATTCCTAAAGTTCAAAGGCAAGAAGAAATCCACAGTGGGACCAGTTCCTGCCCTGAAATATTAAAGCTTCAGGCACACCGGTTGTCTACTGAACTGACTGTCCCGGTTTCTTGTTGTATCAGAGCATTTACAGTAATTATTTGATCCCCTGCTGAATTTGTGAGGTTGCTCACTTACAAAGAAATGAACAGTCTCTAATTTTTATGGTAGTTCATTTTAATGGAGACAGGCAGAATATTAACCAAAAATTCAGAAAAAACTCCTTACCTAAAAATTCTAAGTTGATTTGCATGTCATGTATTAGAGGTCTGGAGACTACCTGAACCATCGTGACCTTAATATACTTCTCCTTTAGTCAGTTCTTTGTTGCCTTCGTGGTATGTTTTGGGTCATTTTCATTCTGAATGACCCATCTATGACCTATCATCGGTGTTCAGGCTGAGGGAACAGGGTTGTCATCCAAGATTTTATTGGTACATGGACCCATCCAGTGGTCCCTCAATGCAATGAAGTCGTTCTGTACCCTTAGCAGAAAAACTTTGGATCATTCAGCATTTCTCTTCCTCCAAACACAGCGGGTTGAGTTTATGCCAAAGAACTCGATTTTGGTTCCATCTGACCACAGGCCTTCTCTGAATCATTTAGATTTTCACTGGCAAATTCAAGATGGGCCTGTACATGAGCCTTCTTGAGCAAGGGGACCTTATAGCTTCTGCAAGATTTCAGTCCATTAAAGGCGAAGTGTGTTATCTAGTGTGTATAACTGCCCACAGATTATCAACAAGCTCCTCCTGTGTAGGTTTGGGCTGTTACACCACCATCCTCATGATCATCCTCACCCCATGAGGAAGGATCTTGCATGGCGCTCCGGACCAAGAGTGACCGATGATCATTTTATATTTTTTCCATTTCCAAATAATCACACCAACAGTTGTTGTCGGGTTCAGACCCTAAGAGGAATTTTAACAACAGACACAAAACACACCGTTAGTTCTTTTTACCTGCAGGGAGAGCCGGGGCTGCGTCTGCACGAGACAGTGTCAGCCAGAGCTCTAAAGGATGCACATCCTGCAGCTCCTTTTTATTGTTTCAACAGTGTTACATGATCCTGTGACTCCATATATGGCAC
>VUQK01017870.1:0-13554 GCA_015106715.1 Bujurquina vittata
ACAGAGTCAGATTTAGGGCCTGTTTGACCCGAGTCGCAAGCTGGATGCGTAGTCCATCTGAGAATGCGCTCGCAGGTGAAAGGGATCAGATCTGGAGATAAGGTACTGCACATCTGCACATGGGGTGGCTGTAGCTCAGGAGGTAGAGCAGGTCACCCACTGATCGGAAGGTCGGTGGTTCGATTCCTGGCTACTCCAGGCTGCATGCCAATGTATCCTTGGGCAAGATACTTAACCCCGAGTTGCTCTCCGACGCCAGCGTTGGAGTATGAATGTGTGTGAATGTTAGCTAATTAAAAGCACTTAGCTTAGTTACATATGGAAGTGCTTGTATGAATGAGTGTGAATGGGGTAAATGTAAACATGTTGTATAAGCGCTTTGAGTGCTCAGACAGAGTAGAAAAGCGCTATATAAGAACTAGTCCATTTACCATTTGGATGCATCTTTGCAACTGGAGGAGACGCCCCCTGCTGGCCATTAAAAAATGCAGGTTAGGGTTAGGAGCGGCGCCCTTTTTAATACGATCTATGAAATAAGTGTTGGTAAATATGTAAAAAGCATTTATTAATCCTTATGACCTGCCTGTTAACAAATATTAGGTGGTAATAAGACAACATGCTACAAATAACATTATAAACACAGATTACATCAAAGTACTTTAAAAAACAGACTATTTAAACCAGGAGTGTCTTGTAACTGTATAATAGCATTATTATTATTATTATTTATTTTTTGTTCCTTTATTAAGATTTATATTTTCCCTCTGGGATCAATAAAGTATTCTGATTCTGATATAAGCCCTAAGCAGCTACTGACCACTCATTACCATACTTTTTTAATGCAGCTTCTATTTTAATATTGATAAGCGTCTTACAAGGTCTTATAAAGGCCTAAATACCAATTAAGAAATGCTTCTTCCAGTGACTTTAATTTATAGCATTACCATTCATATTTTAAGTACCTTAGAAGTACAAGTGTAACATTTTTGCTTAAAAGATAATTCCATTTGACAAATACTGTATTTTTGTATGTAGGACAGCACTTGTGTCTTTCTGCTGAATTCATTCATACTTGTTATATTCCACACCATGCCTTCACAAATGTGTTGTTCACATGTGTACTCACAGCTACGTGCGCGCAAACACAAACTTATAACAATAAAGTGCTTAAAACCGGCAGAACATCTAATCTAATGTTCCATATTTGTGCTCTTCCCCCATAGTACTGGAAAATCCTGTTAGAGGTCGCATAAATATCCAAACTGAGAACATGAAGAGAACATGAAGTACCCAGTTGTCATTAATATGCATATAGAGAACCCCGCCACATTGTTGTGACTTTTATAATGTTAAAAAAAAATGAACCCTAAGTACAGCAAACAAACTCATATTAATTATCCAGCATGTCCATGAGGTGATTAGGTGTCTGTCGCATTCACAAGCGCTGCACAACCTTGACCAGCACTCGTTTCAAGTGCAGCTAATTAAACACAGACGCAGTAATGAGAGGCCCTCATTCACCAAAAAACTGGTAGCGTGACAGTAAATGAAGATAACCCATGTGTCCCGATGAATGAGGAAGGTAATTATATAGCTGTATGCAGCACCATTAGCTGTAGCGTACCCGAGGTCAGGGAGGGGACACGCACATGCACACACATGTGTTCTTTCACCGTTGCAGGATGGCTCCAATCCTCTTTCCCGGTCCCCTAAGGTCCCATGTTATTTTAATGTTTCCCATCTGACGTCGGCCATGCATGTCTGGTTCTGTTAGTTAGCTGCACAGGGGAGGCCGCGCAGCCAGTCTGTCTCCAGTGTTGCCTTGCATGAGTGTGTACGGTGTGGGCTTGAGTCGACAGACGAGGGAATGCAGTGCGCTATCTAGGTTATCTCTTCAGACTGCTTGTTTAGTTGCAGAAAAGCCTCAAGGGCCATGACTGTGAGTCACAGGTTTAAGTCTCTGCCTTTTGTTGGCTTTCTGGTGCTGACATAAATAATGGAAACAACTACAGTTTGTGTTGATCACATGGAATATACAACACCTTGAGGCTTTGCAAGAAATTACACTTTTAATGTTTTTTGTTTACTTTTTTTTTACCATATCTGTGTTTGTAGGTTGCCAGGACTTAAATAAGCACACCATGGCAGCTGCAGTCTTAGTATATCCGCTCATGCCCTAAATATTCTTTGATGGAGGGATTAGAGCGTATAGAACAGATCCTGGCGAAAAGCATTCTCTGTACAGTTTACTGACATTTATTTTAAAATCCTGCATTAAGCAATCATTATAGCAGCGTCACAAATAGTACACTTCATGTTCAAACAGTGCCTAGCATCCCCATAGGGGTGCCAGCCTAAACTTCAATGAGATCAAAGAGCATGCGTTTGCTTTACAGCCCAATTACACAGCAAAGGTAAAAACTGTCCAATAAAAACTCTCCACATGTCTGAAAAACATGTATGCCAAGGAGCAAACGTATTGCCAAATATGCTGGTATATAATTGTTTTATAACTTTATCCCTTTTGATGAAAAGAACCAGCTGCCAATGCAGGTTCTGGATTTTAATCTTTAATCTGTGGAGGAAAGAAAGCTAAAAATGCCATGTTGCTCCTGGCGCTCCTTTAATAATTGTGTTTCAACATGCTTCTTTTCTATCATTCATTCTCTATTGCTGCATATCCACAGAGGCTTAAATATTTTATTCTTTCAAAAGACGTCTGGCGATGCAAAATAATAAGAGTTGTGCAAACATAAGAGAGAGTGGTTTTTAAAAAGTTCACCGAGACAAAGGGCTCCGCATTTACTTGCTCAAACAGTCCTCAGCTATATATATACATATATATATATAGTATTAATAAAGCAGTTTTTTTTTTATTTTGTGTGCTACGCTGAATGCACCGCATCTTCTCAACAACCCATTCATCAGCTTTTGAAGTCACTGCTAAATGGCCAAGGTCGACTTTAACCGAAGCCATTTGCTGTCATTTATTGCGGTTTTTTGTGTGTTTGCAGTCTTGAAAAAATGTAAGTAAAATGATCACATTGGTTTAAAAAGTTTTCAGATCATACTTTCACACTCGGTACTAACTATAACTAAATAAATAAATTGATTTTGATTTAACTCAGAAATCTCATACATAAAAAAAAGAATTACCCACTCTTCGTATTTTACTGCTTTTTCACTGGCGTCTCAGTGCCACCTTCTCAGGCGGAATATTTAAAGCTTTATTGGACACGAAGCTGTCATTTAACAGCATCTCTGTTGTCATGAACAACCCATAAAGTCGTTTATATCTGAAAGGCAGGAAGGAAATGCCAGTAATGGCTTACGGCCATGTTTTTATTAACATTAAAATACCGTGCAATCTGATCCAGCTGGCACACACAGCGCAGCTCAATTTTAATAAATAAAACAAGATTTTTTTTGCGACTCGTGTTGACCTGATGTTGACTTTGGGCTGCTTTAAAAATGCTGGTGCATTGCCGCTGCCTAAACACACTGTTCTGCTAATTTAGCACACGGTTGCGAGAATAGTTGTGGTGTTTTGTGTGCACCTGGGCTAAAGTTCAGCTTGTGTACAAAGGTGTCACGCTTCAGATGCGTAATCGGGTGTCAGCATCACTCGTAATCACACTTCACGCTTTCCCAAACAGCTTGAGACCGCCAAAAGACAAAACAGGAATCCAGTGTGGTTTTGCACCTTTATGTGGTGAATGAGACAGCTGAAATGTTGCTTGCTCGGTTCCAATCAATGTGTTGTTTAAAGGTGTTGCTGTTCTGGTTAAGGATCCCGTGTGTTGCTGTTGTTCAGCCTACCCTCTGAGCGTCCCATTTTCACCAACCACCCTTATTCCCCGACATCAAAAAGTTAGTGTAATGCCTCCTAGCTGTGTTTCGCGTACAGGCTCCCACCACCACCTCACGCCTGTTCAGAACTCAGCATTCGAGCAGCATCGGACCCCTCGAGCTGTGATATTTTATTCAGCAGAGACTGCCTGGTTGGTATTCCCAATCCTCTTAAGCGGGGATATTGCCACCATAGGTAGCTATTGCCTCTCAGCATCCTAGAGAAAGGGCTGTATACTTTATCTACAACATGAAGCTCCTCTAGCATGTCAGATGAGTACAGTTTTTGACTCTCAAATAGAGGTTTAAGAAACATTTATCATGATATACAGTAGTCAGTGCTGGCCTCAACAACAGAGCAGACCTTTGAAGTACTATTTAGAGATGTGTCCACTTACTGATACTGGAAGGTAAAACCTCGAGGGTCCGTAAACCCTAAAAGCAGACTAACGAATGTCTTGGGATTTTCCACAAGCTTGCCACAAAAAGCAAAACAAATGTAAGATTGACAGCTGAGTTTGTTTGACATTTCCATGAACCAGGTTTGCAAATCTCATCCGCGTTCCAGGTGGCGCCCAAAGTACTGAATGTACATAAGACTGCTGACTCAGCAGTGTTATTAGAGCAAAACCGCTTCTTCTTTATTCTCAAATGAGCAGTCTGCCCTTACAAACATTTATGAACAAATGGATCATTGTAAAGTTCGACTGTGGGAAAGTAATAGGATGCCAGCGTTGCAGCAAGTCAGTTTGGGACATTTCTTCCCTGCTAGATAGTCCATGATGAACTGTAAGTGGTATTATTGCAAATTGGAAGAGCTTAGGAACCGCAGCAACTCAGCCACAAAGACACAGACCACATAACATTATAGAAAGCATTGTGCATAAAAGTTGCCAAAGCGCTGTTGACTCAAAGCTCCCAGCGCGCAATTTGGATTGTACGGGTTTCCATGGTCGAGCAGATCCTACACAGATCCTGCAGGTGTACATGTATTACGTACGTATCTGGGTACTCTTGTCCATATAGTGTGTATACAGTATGTCCAGAGTGCCACAGATGTTAGATGTTAGATTCAACTCATCGTCATTTTGCACACAAGGCACACAATGAAATGATCGTTCCAGATCACTCATCCAGAGACGAGCATCCCTTAGTGACAAACTTTCAGTAGATTGCTCAAAGAGCTGAGCAGTCTCCACCCAGGCTGAAAGTTCCCTCTGCAACGTGTATATCTGAGATATCTGGATTTGAAGTCCTTTGAGAAATTAAAAATGGCGGTTCCCCAATTCCAGTCTTAATGTGACATGTATCAGTGAAGACCCAAATCTTCAATATTGCCCTCTTCCACAGATTCCTTCCAAAACTCTTGGATCCAGGTATGAATGGACGCCAAATGTTAGTTTGCCCAAGTTCTGGTAACACCTTCAAATTCACCCAGAACCCTTTGAATCATCTTGCTAACAAGCAAACCAAACTGACCAAACCAGTCACATTCTCTGCTGGAGATAACGAGAGAACAATGCAAATTTGGACGGATGCTAATGCCAGGTTTAATGTTTTTCATCATTCTGCTTTAGCGCACTAGCATTCCTACGGGTAGAGTCCAGCACAGAAATGTCTTAAATTTTCACTCTTTGGTGATAAGCAAAAGTATCCACATTATTATCATAGGGTGGTTTTTACGCTATAACAGCTGAAATATGTTTCAGTGGATGGATGGATGGATGGATGCTTAATCCTCTGGGGAAATTTCAAGTGGATTTTATTCGCTCCAGTATTTGCTGAGATTTTCCACAATGCTGCAGTAGCACCTTAATAATAACCCATTTGGTTTCTTTTTAATGACTTATACCCAAAAACAGTTGATGACGGCATCATTTTCAGTGAATCAGTCGTGAGAGCTTAAGTTGAAATTAAGTTGTCACCAAGCCCTAATTTAATGTTTTATGCACCATTAAGAAACAAGAATGGGTGGCACGCTGCCGTAATCTGCTTTGTCAGCGAGAACATGCACTCTCACAAAGCTTCAGCGACGCCATTATTAAAGCTTCATGCATAATTACCTAATAACATCCCACGGTATCAGTCTTGTGTGCAGGCCGGGACGGCAGGGACATCGTTGAATCCGATTTGTTGTACATTGCACCACTTTGCAATCTGATGCGATCAAATTAAATCAAGTAGAGTAAAGCCTGTTTCATATATTAAATTATACTTTTGATTTGTCCTCTAGCTGCATTTTTGTCTGCCTCTTGTTTCTGCGTCTCAGCAGCAGGGAGGAGTGACAGTAACGTGAAACAGAAATCTGAGCGGCTCCCTGTAAACGGATGGAAACACATCTACCCTGGGTTGTCTCAGTTCTATTAATGAATTGAATTTGCGGCAGACTCACGATAAAGGAAAACAAAGACTGATCTTTGAGTAATTAAGAAACAGCCGCAAAGGGAAGCTATAAGAGCGACCTGTGTATCTGACCAAGCTCTGCTGGCAAGTTAACATTAATTGACCGCCCATTAGACTAATGATAGATCACATGAGCTGCAGGCAGCTGGGCCCAAAGGCCTGCTGTTTGTGATAAGGCTGCTGAAGCGGCATGTTTGTCTTTGGGTGCAGCTGTTGGTGGAGGGTGGTGGCTGCTGCATAATGGACTCTTTTATGATGCCCATCTGAGCTGATGCAGGGGCAGCATGGTCCCAAACAAGAGGAATGAGAGCACATGCAGCTGTTTATTATTAATTGCACAATTAACTTTGTAATTTTGCCTCTGCACGCCATTATAGTGGATTTTAAATCAATCAAGATGTGATTGAAGTGCAGACTTTCAGCTTTTATTCTAAAATTATTGTTTTATGACTGCTGAATGAAAATCCTTTGCAGGCAGTGGCTGCCAGAAGTCTGGATATATTTCCTCCTTTGCTCTGCTGGGTCCTTCCTGCAGTCACCTTCAGTCGCTGCTTATTTGTGGGTTTCTCTGCCTTTTTGTTTTATATTTAGTAACTGGAAAGCATGCTCCTGGCCACTGAGACACAAGACCAATGAGCACTCGTCGCAACAGCTCCACTGGCATGCATGCATGCTCGTGCTGTAACGCTGCCTCCACCGTGTTGGACAGATAACGCAGCACCTGCCATACTTCTCTTCCGTCTTCATTCTGCTTTTTCCAGAACTTTGCAGCTTTTTTTCAGATGTTTTCTGGCAAAAGTCTAATCTGGCCTTCCTGTTCTAGAGTGTACACACTAGTCTGCACCTTTTGGTAAACTGTATTTTACATTCACGAAGTCATCTTTTGTTTGTAGACTGACTCTCGCGTCCTCATTCGTGGCGTGGCTAGATTGTAAAGAGTGTAAGGAGGAAGGTTTTCCTTTCAGACGTTTTAGTGTTGCGAGCCTTCTTTTTAATGATCGCTGGTTTGGCTACTATTAAAGTTGGTATTATTGTTTAATAGGTTTATTTTGGTTTCGCAGGTTAACCTTTCACACATATCGACAGCTTTTTTTGACCACATGCATCATGACATGAAATTACCAGGACCATGAAACTTCCTGTCACTCAGTTATTTGGAGATTCTGAAAATGTAAAGTTGTTAAACACCCATAATTAATGCTGAAAGTCTGCACATTATTATCGTCTTGAATCACAATCCACTGCGGCGGTGCACAGAGGCAAAAATTTGCAAAAACGGTCTCACTGTCCACAAACGCATGGCTTGTCTGTGTAAGCATTATTTGAAAAGTTGAAATCAAACATCCGGTTCACTTTGCTAAATGTTGCATTTGGCTGTGGATGCAGTGTACACACAGCTCACAGCGCCAATAATCCTGTGTAAATATGATGCTGCCTGGATCCTTTGTTCGCTTGTTACGCTGAGCGGTGTACAGACATCTGAGGAAGTAATACAGAGACATGCAGCTTCCCACCACTGCTCTACAAATACTCTCCTCTCTAACACAGGTCAGCGCTCAGCTTAAGTAGAAGAAATCCCTCGAACACTGCTGTGGCTTCAGTGTCCCATGACAGCGCATAACCCCATCATATCTCTGTCTGTGATGTTAATGCCACAGTTAAATCTAGACAATAGATCTTACTAGCCCTGCGCCACATCGCTGGGCTTAATGGTGCTCGGCTTAGCTCATTCACTATTTATGTCACTCGGTTTCTCTTTTAACACGATGAAGAACAATAGCCTTTTTTTGAACTTTATTCCCCGAGATATAAGTCACAGAAGCAGAGGCCACATTTGATCTCAGCTTTTTAAGTCTTTATTGCTGCCCTGGTGTTGGCTGAGTCCCACTTGACTAATGGGAGCTGTGGAAGTGTCTGCTGGCTGTGCACTCGACACCGGATCTGCCATTACGCTCTGTGTGTGGCGGGTGAGCCAGTTCCAGTAGTTAATTGGTTGTCTCTCAGTCACAACAGCTTATTTGTCTTTAATGTCACGGCTGGGTCAAACTGATAAATGAAGGAATTATTTCAACAGCAGCGTGTACATGAAACCCCTCTCGCCCCGATGCTCCCCTCTCTGCACTGCTATCTTTGGGTAAAACACGCCTGGGAATCTGCTTTCGCCACGTTATTCATGCGTGGCATGTTTTTGGTGTGTTCTAATGTTTTGGCTCTTTTGCTTACTCATCTTACTTCTAAAAATAGTGGTTAGCTAATGATGCTGGTATTCTGGAAGGATTTCAGTGGGCTATGCCGGAGGAAAATACAAAAATGAAATGGATACATTTTTTTGTGTCGGCCGCCAGTGCTCCAACCGGCCGGGACATGTTTCCTGAATTAGCACTTGTTGGGGCGCTTTCTTTGTGCCTTCGCTACGCTAATGAGTGATCTCGAGTCAGTGTCTCATCTGGCTCCGCTTAGTGGCAGAGGCAGAACTGATATGGGTCGATTATCACTTACAGATGCTGATGTTGTTGCCATGTGCGACAGTGGCCATGCCACAAATATTGATCAGATTATTGACAGTTTGGTTACCAAACGGTTGTGAACACAGGGCCACGCAGCACCGTCTCATTTGCCGCTGGGTGAACTAAACATTATCTGGACAGTCACAACCATTGCCTCTCTGCCCCTTGATATCGGCAATACGAACCTGTGATGTGAGCACATGGTCAGTTAGCACAGTGGGATTAGAAACAACCCCTGGAACGAGAAGTTGGGACTCGTGGCGTTTACCTGTGCTGACGTTACTCTTTCAATCAAGAGTTTGTTCTAATTGATGCAGAGATTATGTAAAAGAGCTCTCTTAGTTAACAATGAAAATGTATAGTATGCCTTCTAATAATAATGCCCAAGGGAAGCATGTATACAGGACCTATGGGGTCTATGCACAGAGACAGGTAAGACTACAACTCCTCTTCCTGGTCTCTGCCCTGGGTAGTCACGTTTTAGGAGCTTTAATAAATTCGGACAGATTTCTAAAATGAGAGCTGCTCCATCCAAAGTGGGATTAACGCTAACGAGCTAGGACATTCCCGATTATCTGTAAATCCCACCCCACATTTGATCAACTCAAAATGCTAAAGCCTCATTTGTACTTTAGCAAAATTAGTAATAAATATTTTACTGGACTGAGGACTGGTGCTGTATCTCTTCATTTTTAGGCGCGTTAAGTGGGGAACTCCCAGTGGCCGTTCGGACACGTGCATCCGAGTGTGGCTGTCGCCGGCCGAGGCACATAAAAAGGATTTCATGACAGAAAGGTGTCGGCATGTGTTGACAGCTGCGTTTGTGGAAGGCTGTGAGAGGCTGTGTTCCTTTCTCTATTGTTCATGTATGTACATGCCTGCGTGCAGCGGCACACTGCACATGTACTGTAAGTCAAACATGTATGGCTCATTGTGTGAAGACAACATGCCTCCAATCTTTATCTGGCTTCTTTGTTTCTCCCTCGCCTCTCTCTTCCTCACTAAGCTGGCCTCCTTTGTTTCTACCTTGCTTTGGATTCACAGGAGCCTGTGGGTAGGAGCATGTTGGGGTCAGCATGCCAATCTGATGCAGCGCTCAAGTTTTTTTTTTTCTTCCTTTCTGCTCTAAGGGAGACAGAGAGGGTATGCACTGCTTTAGCAGCCCAAAACGCCCTGCGGTGTGGTGGACTCGAGGCTGCTGTACCCAGCTGACCTTTTCCCTTGCAGACATCCTACACGGCATGTGTGAGCGTGTTTGCGCCTGCATGCTTTTATGTATACTGTAAGTATACGTTCTTTTAAATAAGTGTGTGGTGGTATTTTAAACACAGGTTTTCTGAAGCGTAGAAGCGCCTCTCTGCCGTCTGTGTCTCACAACATCTGTTGTATATCTGGTCGAACTGGACTGTCCCACCAGAGTTCGTCCTCATTCCTTCAATCGCACAGCAGCTCATTCCCCTCAGTGACAGCACAGTGTTCAAACAGTTTAATGAAAATGCTTGTTTTACAGGATCAGTTTAAAGTTTGCTATCACAGGTCCGCGACTTCGTCGCGACAGAGCGAAGTGAGTTTAGGTGTTTAATTTCTTATGAATTCAACCTTTAATTTGTAGGAGAGCGATTGTGTTTTTTTCTTTCAAAGTGCAGTGCCACCTAAATAATTTAGCGCACGCTCGACTTAAAAGGTTTTGCTCAGAGTTTGTGGCTTTGAACATCATGTTTGTTCTCTTCACCAGGATCAATATTGGAAGATAATTGTTCTTTTAATTATTTCTGCCCATCTGAAGCTGAGACAAGCACAGTGGAGAAAGAGAAACACCTAAAAAGATCAATTTTGCCCATATTCTGATGCTGCATCCGAATAAAACAGTCGGACGTTTTTTAGCTGTCAAAGTTCAATAAATGCTACTGATGTTTTCCTGTGAAAACATGTGTGAAGATGAAAGATGTGAAAGGCAGACTGGCAAAGATACAAGCTGGAATAACACAGCGTCACGTGTTCTGCTTCTGCCTCAAGGATAGTTACATATGTGCGCCCGGACAAAAGGGAACGTGGACGCCCACGGACGCTGCAGCATTTAAGGCCCTCTCTTTTGCTTAGTGTTCATTTTAGACGTTTGACCCTCACTGCGCACAAAGACAAACATTTACAAATTGACACTTGAGGGTTGATTTCACATTCAGTGCAAAAGTTTAATTGAAAATCAAAAGTTTCGTGTTTCTGGTGCGCTCCGGAGCAGGACCTGGGGGACTCTAATTTTTTCGGAAGCCAGCCATCATTCATGTGGTTCATTCATGGTTTGCAGATGAAACGAGGGTTGCAGAGGCGTTACTTTATAATACCTACTCCAAATTCCTGCTGTATGAACACAATTAGATGAAGTCCAAGGGAATATGGATCTTGTAAGAATGATGTATTAGTTGGCCTATGCCATATGATACAGTCCAGTAACACCAGTACTGATTTTTTTTCATGATTAAAAAAGTGCCATATTGTGATATAAGTGATGTGGCCACTCTATGCGTTTACGTTCCCCAGCGAGCCCACACATGTCTGAGAGCAAGAGCGGGGAGTCCATGACGATTTCACAATTAAAAAGGGAGTTACTTCAACAACCTCCTACTAAAGGTGGAAACAACACACCTGTTTTGCCTCTTGAGGCAAAAACATGCAGCCAGGTTACGAAGGCAGTTGGGGTTGTGCAACCCAAAAGAAAACGAGTTGCTCAACTGAGCGTCGCTGCAGCACTTGCTAGTGTCATTGCATGTGACAGGAAGAGCCAACGGTGGATGCAAATGACTGATATGGTCACACGGTGGTAAAAGAGGGTTTTGAGCAAGTGGTTCAGTCAAGCCAAGATAACATATCTTAGGTAGAAAATATTTTTTAAATGACTTTTTATTATGTGGCAACAACTTTAAGTGTTAATTAGGTAAGTTTGCATTTACTTAATCATTTCCAGGGGAAAAAAAAAGACTACCTGCTTTTGTGCTTGTGTTTGACTTGTGCTCTGTTACAGTATTAAGACCACCTGATGCTAACCTCTTCAACATTTTGGACGTGTGACAAGCAGCGAATAAGTCACACAGGCCTGGGGCCACAGCCAGGAAAATAAGTGTTCTCCTCCTGGTTGTGTGTGGTTGCTGGAGGTTGTTGGCAGTTGCTAGGAAAATGACTGCTAAAGCCCCAGCCACACAGGCCAACGGACCACAAACACCTCGCTGCTTTGCCGCGGTTGTTGTAGTTTTAATTTATCTAGAAACCATGAAAATTGCAACATAAACTGGAAATGGAGACGTTTGCCTTCAAAGTAGAAGTTGCACCTATTGAAACACGTTGGCTGTCTCTGCAACTGATTTCACCCAACGGGAGCCAGCAACCGCCAGCCAGTCGTGGAGTATTTTTCCCTCGCAGCCAGTGGTTGTGTTACATCTGATTTACAGCTCCTATTGCATTATAATGCTGCTGCTTCTTTTTTTTTCTCCTCTGTATTGTCATAAATATCATTAGTGCAAATGTAAATGCAAATTGCAACTGAGGCAAGCTCCAGACAGAAACACATTTGCCAATATCTGAATTTAAGGGGTCAACACCCATCACATTTTCCACATTTGTTTGGTCAGATACATTAGACGACCCCTCCCCACTCATGGTTCAGCCCAGCAGGGGGTCAGTGTAGACCTGGAAGTCTGACAACAACGAAGGCTGCCTTGCTAATAAGTCTTCTTATTAGTCTCCAAAAATAGGAGAATGGTAATTTAACAGGAAAAATTGGGAACATCTAATTTTAATAACTGCAGCTGGCGCCTGGAAATGTTTCTGTATGTCAAAGGGGTTTAAAAGTCAGGGCATTAACAAACACATTCACTCAGTTCACTGTGAACTCGCGGAATAGAATAGTTTTACTTTTGATGGCTATTTTCATTGCAAACTGTGTTGAATATAAAATAGTAACAAAAGTCTTAAATTGAAGCTTTTGTTTGCAGAAGTAGAAAACTCCCCGCACATACATTTCTATCGTTACATGTTGCATGCAGCATAATGTGCTCTGTGCATATTTACATGAATGCTACACACTCTGCTGGGTAGATAAAGCAATCACAGAGACGCACGCCAGCAGCGGATACCCTGCCGTATAGCTCCAACACATATTTTATAGAGTCTACCCGATCATTACGCACATTCCAGCCCCACCAAGGCTGCAACAAAAGGCAGAGGTGGCGATGATGTGCCGCTGACAGCTCGCCCCGGCCCTTTGCCCCTCCTCGTTCCTTTCAGCGTCCCCTTCTTTCTTCAACTTTTCCCACATGTTGTTTATTTAATTTGATCATAGGAGGCGTCTGACTGCACGCGGTAGAAAATAATAGATCTGTCTTGTAGCAGCGACAGAAACAAGTGAAACAGTGTCCTGGGTTGGATTGTTTATGCCTCCTTTTGTCTCGGTGAATGTAACCGGCTCTACTTTTCCAAGCTTTGCAGCAAATGAAGTAAACTGAAGGGACATAAACTCGGTAGAGACGGACAATAAATCGTCAGCACACAGAATGCCATGCAGACTCACTGCTGGGGTGTTTGTGGGGTAGGCGAGCCTGTGTGAACACACACTGTAAAGGAGAGCGCTCTGCTACTTCCACTCTTTTACTACCCAATAACTAAGGTGCAAAGATGTGTTGAAGTAGCATAAAATTCATCAACCCGGCATGTTTCTATCTTGTCCCTTGCTGATTTTTTTTTTTTTTAAATACTCACACCCACATCCTTATCATGGCTGGGGCGGCTTCAACATTAACGGCGC
>VUQK01017870.1:22589-38841 GCA_015106715.1 Bujurquina vittata
TGCTGCAAAGTGTGCGAGTCAAGGTGGATGAGGCTGAGACATGTGCGTGGGTGGCTGTGAGTGCTTCCCAGAATTCCTTGAACCAAAAATTTTGAAAGTCTTTTTCACAGAAAATGTCATCACATCAATATTTGATTCATTGCACAGTCATGGGGATCTTTATGAATGTGTCATCTCGTCCATCAGAAAACTGGATCTAAGCAGGGTTGCAAGTGTCGCGGATCATTTGGAGGCAAATATAGCTCCTTGCTCTGCATGTGTGCATGCAAAATTGATGTTGAAATCATAGTTACTACCAAACTTTGAGATTCTGGTGTGTCAATAAATTGCTGCTGTCTCACTTTATGCTGCTTGTAAAAAAGTTTTGTCATTTATCACGTGACTGCTGCTGCTGCAGCTGCTCTAGCCTCTTTTTGCTTCTGTTTTGTGTCATGTGGGCCACTACTGAAACCACAGAGCTCCCTGGAAGTTGCTCATTTATTGGTAAAACAGTCATTTAGAAGTCATGACGTGTGCAGCTCATGGCGCATGTGGTGATAATCGCACGGTATCGATAACCCGATCATTATCGCGGTACAGCGATTCAGCAGTGCTGGATACATTGGAAGATAATCTACAACACATCATATCTGCGTGACTGAAGGTTAGTATTTATTAGACAAACAATGAATGGTGGGGCCTCTTCTTTTCCCGGCCCCCCGCCTCCTGTCTGATCCCGTCACTGTTAAATAAAGGAAGTTTTCATTCACCAGGAGGATCAGCCTGGAGCGTGCTCCACGAAAGTGGTTCATGACCTATTTGCAACTTAAGAAGTAATGTTACTGTGTTTGATTTGCTGATGTGACCCCAGCATAATCTATGCATGTATGTTCATGCTCAAAAATACCTGAATCAGAGCTCTGACAAGCTCTGCCTCTTCCTGTTATTTGTCCTCTAGCTCGCATGGAAGGAGGTTTGTTTTGCCTTCATTCCAGCCTTCGTCAGCTTCACTCTCCACGTACTGTATACATCATCTCAAACTCTCAGGATCTTGTTTTCTTACTTCTTTCTTTCACTTTGCCTCCTTATCTCTGCTGTTTCATGCTGTCTTTCCTCAGCTCAAATATGCAATGTGTACTTTACTGGCCCCAGACCACTTGGAATATATTTTCGTACCCTGACCTTGGATATAGGGGATATTTACATAAGCGTAACATCCTGAATTGGATCAAGGATGAACGAGAGCAAACGAGGACACAGTTAAGATGAAATAGAGGAACTATATAGCTTGTGGACAAGGGGAGGAAAGTTTTATTGCAAAGAGCTTTTTTTTTTTCTTTTTCTACAGTCACACATACAGTACTTATAGATAAGGATGTTCTTGGTGTAGTAGAGTAGCTGCAGCCTCACAAGTACTTAAAAAACTAGAAGGTTTATGTTGACTTAGTCCTATCTGTGGTTATGATACTGTGCGCCACTTTATGTTGCATAAACTCTTTTTTTAGGAGTAGCTACACACTACCGTGCGGCCTGCCTGACCCACGCTACACCGGACTCCTACAGCTCCTCTGGCGGGTGGTGGGCCCACAGGTGGCCATGCTCGTGCTGAGCTCAGCCACACCTTGTCCCATGGGCTAATGTCTCAGTGTCCCACTGCAAAAGTTGTAGGACGCAGTCCTAGACTGCTACCCCTGCAACCAAATAATTTATGGAAACAGGCGCAGACGTTGATAAAAGCAATTGTTTTTCATTTAGAGCTATAAAAGGGAACCAAATGCAGCAGTGATGTCCAGGCCTGCAGCAGAGGAAATCTGAAATTTTGACTCATTAGAGCAAATTTGAAAAAAACTTGTACTAGCAACTCCCCATAACTTGCTTTTAGGCATACATGAGGAAAGCTTGCAACAAGCAGTGGCTTTGCAATTAGTGATGCTCATGCGAACAGAAGCGAGGCTGGGAGGGGACGTAGTTCCAGGGCAGCCTCCCCCATTGGGCACTTCTCCTCAGGTAGTTCCCAAAGCTGTTTGGTCCAACAGAGAGCTTGGAGCGCTATATGTACAAATATGCCCCAAAACTAAACCTGCAGCATCATTATAATTTACAGATCCGTGGAGCCTAGGGAAGATAGTGGAGAGGAATAGATGTAGCCGCCAATTATAAAAGACTTCTTGCTTTGATAGTACTCAGTACTTGGATGTATCCTTATCAGACAATACCCGGCTTTTCTTCTCTGACCTCGTTGCTCCAGTGTGATGAACAACTTACTGTTTGTGCTGCAGTGCAGACACACACTGAGGTCGGTGCCACTTGTAGTGACAATCTGCTGATGTTGATAGAGAGAAGAGCTCTGATAAAACGCACTCCATTTATATTTGATATCTGCCCTGTATCAACATCACACCACAGTTTGCCCTGCTGGTTCGGGCCTGCAAACGCTCTCCGTGCTTCACTCACAGTTTATGTGCATTTTCTGCAAAAGTGTCTTTATTAGTAATGTTTAGTCTTCGTGGGAATCCTGATTAAGATTGCTTTGTTTAACAGATATTTCTTCAACTCTTCAGTTGATAATTGTGCTGTGTTTGCAATGTTCAAAAACCCTCTTTAATTATTTGTCAAATAAAGCTATGCATTCATAAATGAATTGGAGGCTGGCAATGAGCCAATAATCCAAAGTCTAGTCTGCAGCAGGCTGAGCTGGAGGTTAGTCGGTTAACCAAGGTGCAGAAAGAGACGGGTCCTGGATGGATTGAAGAATGTGTAAAAACGGTTTAAAAAAAAAAATTCCTGGTGCTCACCACACATTTAGATTTTGTAATGCACTGTTATTGTTTTCAGCCACCATCAGTCTGATGTTATCAGAACTGGGGTTTCACAATCAGCCATCAGTCAGCTAAAAGAGCCACAAAATAACCGATGAAAGCCTCATTTGCCTGTAGAAACAGACTGAATACAGTACAGCATACAGTATATGTGCTCTATTAGCAGTAATAATATCAGCCTTGCCTGTGATCAGAAAGGTATTGAACGAAGGATTAGCAGAGGAATGAAAGAAGCCTTCCTCTGACAACAGAGGACGAGGGCAGAGGTTAAAGGATCAAGACCCTCTTAGTGCTCACACAAGTGTGTGTGTACCCTTTCACGGATTCAGACGCTAATCTTAAAACTGCTTAACCTTTTGCTAGAGGTGATGTTCTTTAAGCAGTTTTCTGGCAGCTAGCAGTGGTAGCAGTGACAGAGTTTCTGACCTCAGACCAGCGCATCCAGCTTTACCTTCGTGTGCGACTGGGAAGAACCCGTCCGCTGCTGTGCGCGCGAGTACAAGTCTCCATTTCCTGTGACCAAGGGTCACGCAGTGGGAGATGGAGTGTGAGACTCAGTGGATTTGACAGCTAAACTCAGTGGATATAACATGTGGTGAAGCGCTTTGTTAGGTGGCAACATATCTGTGGTGGAACAAATTCAGGAGCCTGTTTTTAAGAGTTGGTGACATAAATTCAGAAACCCGGTCATCTCTGGGATTTTTCTGGCCTATATATTAGCTCTTGTGTTCCCTTCTCGCTTTACCAGTCATCTGTATCCATGCAAATCACACATTCAGCTAGGTACTTAATAATGCCCACTGACAGGAACCGCCAAGACAGCTCAGTGCTCCAAAAATGCCTTGCTTGTGGGATAATTGTTGCTAAAGTATGAGGTAGTGTGGGTTCAATTGCAAGTTCCTACAGTATGCATGTCCTAGGGCAAGGGAGCTTACCCAACTGCTCCTTGTGGTTAGGCCACAAGGAGCTGCTAAGCAGACACGACAAGTGGTTATGTTTGATTGAGAAAACTTTAATGTCAAGAAGGGGAGTGTGGACGGGATCAGGGGAGCTCTGCCAGAGAAGTGAGTGAGAGTTAATGCACTGCTCAGAGAGTGGATGTCGCTGGCTGCTACGTAAGATGAATCAGATTGAGTCCTACTTGGGAACGTTGGGCGTTGGAGTCCGGACGGAATACTGAGCAGACCGGTTTGCATCCGTGGGGGGCAGGTGGAGAGCGGGAGGGCTGGCTGGGTGTGAGTCGCAGATGTCTGGAGGTTCACGCGGTTGAGACGAGGCGGACTGGAGCAGCTTGAATCTTGATTCCAGATTCCAAGCGAAGCTTTTAGATGAGGAGCACAGGGAGCGAGAGGTGGGAACAAGCCGGACTTCAAACAGGTTACAAACTGTGAGAGCCGGACAGGCACCACCTCTCCTTATCCTGCAGGCCTGGTGAATCAACCACCAACAGGCAAGGAGAGGTTGACCCACACCGAGCGACCGTGCCCTCAGGAGGAGACCGGAGGTCGAGCCGGCCCCGGCAAATCCTCATGAGAAAAGTGAGAGAAAAAAAAGGAGATAATGGAACAGAAATGTCCAAGCCCAGCCTGCTGAATCACAACCCGTATGAAGGCTGGCTGCCAATGCTGTTTGTGTGTTTGGATACCAGCGGTGATTGACGGGCAAATTGTAGAGCACCTTGAGCAGAAGTGCCATATAAATGCTTTCTGTTTCAAAGCAACGCATCAGCTTTTGGGTGTCAGGTTTGTCGGCTTGGTTGGATTTCACAGACACAGGCTCAGCATTAGCTGAGCTCTCGTGTCTTTGCTCTACTTCGGTCCTCAGTGTTTAAAAATTTGGCATCATTCTCTTTGAGACATTAGGGAGAACCCTGGCCTCATTTTGTGGGACAAGTGAAAAAAATAACCATAAGTCTGCACTTGCAGCTTCTCAGATATGAATGATTTCTTAAGTCTGCTGTGAAAGTGAATGTCTTTGAGTTTGGACTAAAGAGCATCAATATTACGCCACAAGGAAAACATGTGTTTGGAAACCACGGCACAACCAAAGCGATGTGTCCGTGTTCAATCTTGTGAGGGTCAGTTTGCATCTTCAGAGCGACTTTGGTGAATCATTTGAAACAGAAATAGAGACGCAGTTGCTGCAGGATGGTGATTTAACTGCAGTGGGCACAGCCTGTGTGACTGAGCCGTGATTCATCCCATTGTATCACCTGATTGAGAAAACAAAACTATAATCAATCGATAATAAAGAAGAACAGTTTGCTGCAGCCGCTGACTGTTTCTTAAAGATGTACATATTTGGAATTCTTTTGACCTTTAAAAAACTGCTTGATTATTTGATTTTGCATTTTCACATCTCGTACAATTAAAGAGATTGTCTGTTTGCTGGAGAGCTGCAGCCTCATTAAAAACGTTGCATTTACAGTACGTAACTCTTTTGTTGCATTTCTGATAAATGATAAGTCACATATTGCCATTGTTTCAGCTCCAGAGTCATTATAATCTGATTGTGTCCTTTGTTCTCTTCCAGGCTGGACCCCACTCCCCCCTCTGTGTCCCTGAGACTGCCATCCACCTCCAGCCCTGGCCTCAAGGCCGGCTCATTTACCTGTGGAGCCTCCATCATATTTCACATTTTGCAGTTTCACAGTGAGCAGCAACACACCAGGTGCACTCCTTTGGGAGAAAGCCCCAACACCCCCCCTCCCAGGACCCCAGGGACTGGACCCTAGGGACCGGCCCCTGTTATGTTTCATTGACCAGTCCGTCCCAACCAGCGAATGACAAGCGTGCATCCGAGGGCGGGGCTTGCCTCAGTCTCTCATGATTGGCTGCTGGATGGAATTAAGGTGAATGGAACACATGCCCAAGGAGCAGGACTCTAACCCATCAGAGGGAGAAGAGAAACAGTGAGTTGGAATCGTTTTTCAACATCATGTTATTTAATTTCACTGCGTCTTATTCAAAAGGTTTTTGAAATTGCATCATTGTTTCATAATGGTTGCTAAAAGTAGGCAATAGTCGGGCCAAATCCTTGACGCCCATCATCTCCGTCTCTACGTTGGCTGTCCCGCGGTGAGTTCATCCTTTAGTGAAGCAGGCATCGTTTTTCATCATTGCTACATGAAAGAGGTTTTCTGAAAAGGGAGTATTGATTTTTCAGGTTGTCTTATTTTTATTCTATACATCTTTGGCACGGCGCTCTCTTCCACGACATCACAGTTTTCTCTCCTCTCTCTCTCTCTCTCTGATTGTTTCTGAGAAATCAGCCCTGCAGCTGCGCCTGATGTTCCTGCCCTCACTCAGCTCCTTCAGGCTGAGCCGGTCCAGCCTGAATGCAAACAAGCGCGGCGCTGTTTAAGCCCCTTCTCATTAATGAAAACATAATATTAGTGGAATGGACTCTTTTCTCATAGTGCTGGAGGAAGGGGCCCCTCAGTATGGACGAGGCCTTTGGGTAAAGGAAGCAGTCATCTGTCAGTATCAGGCTGCTTTGGGTTTGAAAGAAGTCTTTAATTTAGAAAGCGCCGCAATTTCCTTCCATTTGAACTGTGAGAAGATGAAGGCAAAGACACCTTGCTTTCACAGTTGTTTGAAGGTGCAATGACAGGTTGGTTTTGTGGTTTCAGAAAATAAGTGTGTGACGCTTCACGAAAGCTTCTGTTTAATCACGTCAGATTGCGAATGAGCTCTAGAAAGTGGTGAGCTGCAAGTTTATTTTAAGCCCTCCAACAGGTTTCTCCTCTGGGATGCAGTGCTGTCTGTCCATCTAGAGATCAGCTTCAGCTTGCATTTAATCGCTGGTGTTTGCCAAAGAATACATGGGAAAAACACCTCTTTCCAAAAATCATGAGCCAGTGATTAAAAAAATAAATACAATCCACAAATCTTTGCTGCGTGCAGCTTCATGTCGGGCCTATTTTTTTCTCTTGCCTGCATCCGTCAATTAAAGCGTGCAGCCAGCTAATTACAGCTCAGCTGAGTGGGATGCCATTAGTGTTTACATCCTGTCATGAGCACGAGGTCACAGGTGGCACGCTTCCTGTTGCACAGAGAGACAGTTCAGCAGAAAGAAGAGAGTAAAAACATAAAACCTGTACCAGTTCTGTTGTATTTTAAGAGAAGGCACACACTTCTACAGCGGTCAGATGGACAAATAACCAACCCTGTGCGTGTCCTCCATCACTGCATCCGTCAACCTCCTCTGTGGTCATCCTCTTTTCCTCCTGCCTGGCTGCTCCATCTTCAACCTCCTTTATCCAATATGTCCACAGTCCCTCCGGCACATGTCCAAAACATCTCAGCCTCTCTGACTTTGTCTCCAAACTGCTCATCCTGAACTGTCCCACCTTCAGCTCTGCCACCTCCGGCTCAGCCTCCTTTCTTCTTATGCCAGTAAATCCAGTGGATTAATAGCACTAGGCCAGAAACAAATGTGTGTTAGACTTTCTGGTTAACTCTCGAGTTAAAATATATTGCTGCATAATGTGGAAAATATATTTTGGGTAAAACTCTGATCAACATATTAAACATATGCATTTAAATCATGCCAAAAAAATGAACTTCCTCAAGGATGTGGTCTTGTTTTCTTAAAGAAGTAACTGTACTTCCAGCATGTTGTATTTATAGTTGGAGACCGATCAGTAGAGGATAAAGCCAGCGTCACATGAAGGCAATATACAGTGTAATATACAGGAACTTTCTCACTCTTTTGTCTCCACAGTTAAACGTATCTAAAATATGAGTTCATGTGGCCGCCTGTTACACAGAGTCAGATTCCTCTGTGTGGAGCCTAGACGGATTCCTCCCATAACACGGACACCTGTCAGGAGATTAACGGCTCCGCCGCTGGGGGACGGGGAAAGTTGGATGTCTTGCTTCATTTCACGTGTTCGGGTGTAATAACTGAGTGTATCTCTGTTTACACCTGTACCTGCTGGCTGCAGCACTCTGCACGTCAGGGATAATTAAAAGCACAATGAATTAAGCTCCCGAGGCTATAGACTGGAATGGTTTCTGCTTAGAGTGGGTATCAGCGGTGTGCTCAGCATGACTGTGGATTTTATTAAACTTCCGCTCGTCCCTTCTGCATGTCGTCATCCTGCTGTGGTGATCTGATCCAGCACTTTAAAGTGATGTTATGGATACCAGAAGGCACACAGAGGATACACCCTGCACCTAAAGATCGACTGATGCGCCATCAGCCTTGTTCATCGGGGTTTGTAAACAAATGCACACAAATGTGACAAGAACTATGTACTCTACACGCTAAATGTAATTCTCAGCAGTTGCGTTTGATGCTGTTTTGTGACACTCCTTAGAGCCTCTGCCGTTAACGGCGCATTAAGATGCACAGATTCCCGTGCGCGCCGGATTCTTTCTTGCATCACTCCTCCTGACATGTCACTGCAGCTGATGCAAGAGTGCTTGCGCTGTGTTGCATTAACAGTGGTAAAGGCTTGCACCATACAAGTGTTGTGTGGTTTCTTGTATCCAGGAAACTTTGTGCATGAGCCACATGAGGCCTGTTTTTATGCTTTGCACTCATGTGAGATCCTCCCATCCGTCATGCACAAGATCGCAGCTCTCGGCTAATAGCTGGTGGCGCTCGTGTGCATGTGGAGTTGTTGGCTTTCTCTGTGTACCATCAGTAAATATCGTAAGATGCCTCTTAGTAATTGCGTCATGGTGTAGGATGTGTGTCAGGGAACGCACTCACACCTCAAACAGATCTTCTCTTCTTAATTTATACTTGTGCCGACAAATGGAGGAGACCTGTCTCTCGAAGGGAAACAATTACATGGACACTCGGAGAATATGTGCTCTTATTCCAAAACGTACACAGTGTGTGGAGCTGGAACTGAAGCTTGACGACTGTCGGGCCGATTACGAACGCAGTTTGGACATGCTGGCTGTCGAGGCCCAGTCAGACTCAGCTGGTGTTTATATTCAGCAGATAAAGTCGTGCAGTGTGTAAGGATTTTAGTCCTAATTCTTCAGAATCGGAGCCAGACGCTCTCATTCACATTTTTTTTTTAAACGCTGTTTAATATTTGCAACTGACAGCTGCGATTTAAGCCGTCACGGTTGCCTGGAAGATGCCAAACAAACAGAAGAAGAGAAATGGCGAGCAAAAAAGTTTGCGACGTAGAAATATCCCTGCAGATCACCCCCCCCTCAGACGGTCTCGCACATTCTGATGAGCCCCATAAAGTTGTGATAAGAGTACGAACAGCAGCTAGTTTTGTGTGTGTTGAATATCCCCTCAAGAACAGCACAGGAACAAATCGTGCTGCTCTTCTGCTGGTCATAAGATTGTGGTCATTTTGACTGCCCTCGGTTACAGTGATCTTGACAGCGAGCATGCTTCCCCCCCTCTGCTGCCTTTCTACATCTGCTTCGAATGTGCAGTCATGGAACACTGAAACTGGGAAAAACTTGATTTAAATATTTTACTGCTTATAAATGAAATAATCTACAACGTGCAATGAAGCTACATTCTCTTATGTAATTGTTATATTTTACTGGGATTTCTGCATTCATTCTTGCATACGCGTTTCTTCATTGATGAACATGTATAATAAGTTCCTCTGGTATGCGTGTGTCTGTATTGTTTTGTATGTTTTTCTGCTGGGAGACTTTAACATCACATGTGCAATGACAGGGAGACGTGGGGGGGGGGGCGTGATTGAACCTGAGTGGTTTTCTGTTATTGGACGTCTGTGGGAATCACAGTTTGTCCAGAACAAACACCATGTTTGAACATAAAGGTGTGCACGTGGCACCGGGATAGTGTAGGTCGCAGGTTGATGATTGATTTTAACTTTTTTTTTTTTTTAAATCGTATCATCTGCTCTGCGGACGTATGTTCTGGATACTCGGGTAAAGAGGGGAGCTGAGCTCATGGTGATTTGGTTCAGGTGGTGGGGGAGGATGCTGGACAGACCTGGTGCACCTAAACGTATAGTCATGGTGTGCTGGAATGCCTGGCAGAGGCCTCAGTCAGCAGGATCTTCAACTCCCACCTCTGACATACCTTTGACAGCATTCCGAGGCAGGTTGAGTCCGAATGGACCATGTTCCGCACCTCCATTGTTGAGGCTGCTGCTCAGAGCTCCGGCTGCAAAGTGGTGGGTGAAAACTCACACATGACTGGGAGTGAGGTCCCTGGGGTATATGAATAGCTCCTTAGTGGCAGGGCCCCTGGGGTGGATCAGTTCCTGAAGCCTCAGTATTTTGCAGGGCTGTCTTGGTTGACACGCCTCTGCAACATTGTGTGGAGATCTGGGGAGGTGCCTCTGGATTGCCTGACCGGGGTGGTGGTTCCCATCTTCAAGAAGGCTGACTAGAAGGTTTGTTCCCGCTATAGGGGAATCACACTCCTCAGCCTCCCTGGTGAGGTTAGTTGGTTTTCTCTGAAGGGTGGCTGGCGCTCCCTTAGAGATATGGTGAAGAGTGCAATCATTTTACAGGGGCTCCTCCACATTGAAAGGAACCATTTGAGGTGGTTGGAGCATTTGCCTAGGATGCCTCCTTTGGTGAGGTGCTCCAGGCATGTTCTACCAGGAGGAAAGCACCTGGGTAGAGCCAGGATACAATGTATTTCTCAGCTGATCTGGGAATGTCTTGGTGTTCCCCCGGACATGCTGGAAAATGTGGCTCGGGAGAGGGAGGCCTGGGATTTCTCTGTTTAGGCTTCTGCACCTGACCCCAGATAAGTGGAAGAAAATGGATGGATGGATTTTGTGACAGTAAAAAAAACTACAAAGAACTTCTTGGTTGTGAAGTGAAAGAAAAAGTGAAACTGCAGCCGTCATCTGTGCTACTCATTCAGGTTTTTGGAACTTTCAGCACGTTGTCATGCTTCTTCTTCCTTGTAGTAAACTCATACAGATGCGCTATTGCACCCTTCCTGTTCCATCCCACCAATCAAATCTCTACCTGCAACTGGTGTCATCACTGTCAGGCACTGTCTGTTTTTTGAAGGACTGCACTCAAGCACAACTGCACAGGTCGCACTCTCCAGTCAAATACCTGCGCAGACAGACTCAAAAGCATGCTATGAATTCCTCTTAATTGTTAGTCTTTTTCCCCCTCGGCCAGCCCGCTGTCTGCATCTGTGCTTGTCAAACTGAACGCACGAACAACATTCAGTTTTTTCTTTCCCCCTATAGGTGAGGAAGTCGTGCCATGCCCACCTTAAAGGCATTGTTATTCGCTCTCTTCCTATAGATTACTTCCTGTTCTTTTGTTTGTGACTCTGTAGTGTGGCGGTTTACACATTTGCCTAACAAGCTGAATCTCTTTGGGGTTGGGTAAGGTATCAAATATGCAGCGCTACCTGCTGTGGCAACCCCTTCTGAAAAGGAAAGCCACTTTAAACTTCCCCTTCTTTTGCCTTCTGGGTATTTAAGAATTAAGCCAGTAGAGGTTGTGCGTTTAAAGAGGAGGGATGCCAACGCACAGGCATTTTTAGCAGATCATTTATGTATCTGCTAAACATCCACTAATGATCCTGAAGTTGGACACAGCAGATCTTAACATTCTAAGAAATAAATAAAAAACGTTCGGGTTCACATTATGTTGCAAGATCCTCCCATTTTAAATAAATTATTGAACAGGAAAGGATACTTGGTGACGATTTTTATGCATTTTGATCATCCTCGCCTGTTTGAGATCAGTGCAAGCTGCAGTCTGCTCTTCTTTAAAGCACTTAAACCGGAGTCCTTTTCATAACCACCCCCCACTGTGAGAGGCCAGGTGGGTGGCAAACCTGAGCTAATCAGACTATCACTGAAACACTGCCGGGTTTTACTCCTGGATTTGTAAAAGAAAGGTGGGAATCGTACGAACATTTACTGAGATTCGGTTTGATTTGTGCATTTTGTTACCATGTCCGTGTGCATTAGTCTGGACTGTCAGTTGAATAGGCAGACTTCAGTGCTGTTATATTTGCATGACAGATTAATCTTATTCGCCTTGTCAGATTTGCTAAATGAACTCGCAGTTTTAGACTTTAGGGAAAATCTTTCTGCAGCTGGACTGAAAAACAAAAATGAAATGTTTTTTTAAAGAAATGCTCACTTGACGGCATAAACATAAATGGTTTTAAGTAGCCTAAAATAGGGACTTTTTACTATGACATACTATAATGCATGGATTTAAAGTGCACGCCACACATGTCTAGATGTGAAAAACAAAATCCAGCTAAATTTAGTTGAATACCTACAAAGTGTCGCCTTTTAGTTTTACTCCAGAATGCTTCAAGCTGTATATATTTGAGCATTTAACTACATGTTTGTTATTGGTTATGTCTGGGTTACTGTAGAGTTATGGATTTAATCAGAGGGAGTTGTCTTGCTTTCACTCAGTGGTATACTACATCCCCTTCTTGCTCAGCCTGTAATTTAGAGAGTGGCGGGAACAAAGTGTCCATTAGTGCTGGATGTATAGGACGGGGAAGACCCAGCTGTTGGCCCGCAGCATGTAGGCACAACAATAGGCGACTGTACCCTCTAAACATAGGACAGGGGGCCTCTTTCAGTATTTGTTATGGATATAATTCCCTGGACTATTCTGAGCCTCTTTGTGTTGTTCTGTCTAAGATGCACGAGCTTCAGAGCTGGCACTTCTTAGTTTTTGATTAAAGGTTTGGTTCATCTAGATTAAAAAAGCAACAAACTGGCCAGTCACAGGCAGAGTGTGGACCAAGAAAAATGAGTGTGGTTAGGAAGGTAAACATCATTAAACATGTATTTATGATATATTTATGAAAGCCTAAAGAAATAAACTTAAACTCAGAGTTTTGCGCTAAAGCCCAGCCTAGCCTAGCAGCCAGGCTAACACCTTAACTGTTTGCAAATGGATGATCTTTGAAAATAAATGAATAAATTGCTCCCTTCCTCCATACAAAGGTTATGAATATAAGAGAATGGGAATCTTATAAAGGGACAGCTTGTGTTTAATGGCGTGGCTGAGGCTCAGGTGGTAGAGCAGATCATTCACTAGTCAGAGGATTCCTTGGACAGGATCTGGAACTCCGAGTTGGCCCTGATGCATCCATCAAAAAGGAAGATTTGAAGCCTTATTTTAAAAGTAGGGAGGCTGCCTATCTCCTGAAGCCAAACTGGGAGCTGGTTCCACAGGAGAGGAGCCTGATAGCTGAAGGCTCTGCCTCCCGTTATGACATGTTGCTTCGTTAACATGGTCTAGAGCACCAGATGTGCAATAATCCGCAGCTAAATATAGTAACAAATGCACTCTGCAGCTCTACCGCTGTTTTAGCGCTTCACTTATTTTTTAAACGTATATGTTTTAATGGAGGGCGACACTTACGATACCACATTCAGAGGTTTCTGTTTTGACCTTTTTTGGTACCTGTAATACTGTGACTGATGTTGCCTGCCGTTTGAGCCTCTTTGAATCCCGCAGTATCAGTTACCTGCCAGACCAGTAATACCTGTGAGAAACGCCACGTTCACTGTCAGAGACACAAGTGGAGGCACTGGCTGCGTTCCAGTCAGGGCAGTCTGGGTGGTACTAAGTTCCTCAGATAGGAGTGAAAGGGAGGGAGCGGCAGAGAGTATCCGTGTGGGTCAGCAGGCTAAACATAGCACGAGTGGACGAGACATCAGCGAGCAGGAGAGTGAGAAAAACAGACAGTGTCCATGCATGAAGGCTGTCCAGCTACATCTGCAGCTTTAACTAGAGCCGTTCCTCCGCCATGCATATTTTACAGTCCCACTGCTACGTCAGGTCAGCACTGTATGTTTTTTCAGTGTCATCCTTTTGGCTCATACGCTTGTTTCTTCTCTTGAGTATTCGTGTTGGCCCGTGTGGCTTTTTAGTTGTGCAGCCTGCGTGCATATTCAGCACACTTGCCGAGCCACGAGGAATTCATTTGCTGCTCTTGAACGTCAGCTTAGGTTTTATACTGCGTTTGCTGCAGAGAATCAAGAGCATGTGCATGTGCATTGAGTTTGCAGGACTCGCCTATTTAGAACTGTGTTGCAGTGTGTATCTCACCGAGCTGGGAATTGAAAAGTTCTTTGGTATGCTTGTGCGGCACACGCTGTCCTGCCTCAACCTGCAAAACCTCAGATTCCATCGAAATATATTCAAACCTATGAACAAAAGCTCTTCTATGTGCTAAGTGGCCACCATCCTCCCGGCTGTGTGATAAAATAAAACAGAAATCTCACAGATTTTTGCCTGAATACTTAAATCAATTTTTCTTTCTGTTTATAGCAACAAACCATCGTAATAGCTAAGATGTTACAGATGAAGATGCAACATGCCGCTGTGAATATAAATAGACATAAAAGCTTTTGTGCACAACCACTTTTGTAAATATAGCATTTTTCTTCGACATGATGTATCACATATAATGTATTTTATTTTTCAGGGTCACTTGTGACAGTCTGAGCTTACTGCATAGACTGTATATTGAAGACGCACATAGGATATGATCCATTAGGTTCTTGATTGCCACATTAAAGCCACCTTGGGATTTTTTTATGTGGGGCGCTCCAATCTTGGTTAGCAAAGTGCTTCCAAAGACCATATGGGTGCATCACACAGACACCTGCTAATCAGTGCTAAGTCGTGGTGTCATAATATGTTTGTCATGTCATAAACAAATTTGAAGCTACATTGGGTTATAGCCCAGTTCATAGCTTTCCCCCCTATAAGTAATTACTACTGAAACATGAGTTTATCTGCACACTTCATTGCTAATTAAAGCCTGCACAACAAACCCTCCAACTCACAGTAGACTGAGTTACTTGGATACAGTTAGGATGTTGTCGTATCGTTGAGTGAACTACTGGGACAGGTGAACTGTTGGGGACATTATTCTTATTTTAATGTCATGAAAAGTGTGTTTCTCTGCTTTTTACATGACCCAAGCTAATGCTAGCTGCTCTGTTAAGACCCCAATCGCACAGGCCTAGAGGCCACTGGTTTCTTGGGAAAAGTCTTCCCTGACTGGTTGTACGGTGCTGCGGTTGCTTTTGTTGCTGGGAGATTTGTGAGGATGCTCAAAGGATTATAGCATTTTATGGAAGATGCTGATGGAGACAGACTGCCTTCAAAGTAAAAGTTGCACCTTTTGAAATGCACTGGTTTCAGCGGTAAGGCACAGTTTTTACTTTGAAGGGGAATGTCCTCCAAGTTTCACTTTCACTCGGCGGTTAGTTAGCAAGTGTTTGCAGACATGTCTGCATCTCTCATTCAAACTGTGGATGCCCAAAGCTATCTTTTTGTAGCCCGATGGGTGGTTGTGTTTACATATTTGTGTTATTATTTTACAATTAATCACTAATCATTACTGTGCCAATGGCTGTTGTCGCATCATACATCAGAGCTCAGACTGTTGGACGTGTGTCGTGGCTCTCTGTGCAGAAATGCAGAGGTATAGTATAGTCTTTAGTGTAGCATTGAAGTATAGTCGTTATAGCAGGTGACAGAGACCTGATTAATGAGTATTTGTTGTCATCCTGTTTACTGATATTCCCATCTCCACCAAAATGCGGCTGCGTTGGAAGACGGAGCTGTCACATGGCTGACAGTCTGACGGTTGTCGCCTCCAGCAGCTCCGTGGAGTGATGTGGAAGCCAGTTGGCAGAGATTTACCTTTGAGTGGCAGTGAGCGAATCTTTCTGCTGCTGTGACAGCTTTAATTCTTTTTTTTTTTCCACATCCTACTGACACTTTAACTGACATGTTTGCCCACAAAGTGAATGAAAGGCAACTATCATGTTCAAAGACGTCTCAGATTTCTTTCATTATTACTTTGTAAAGCGCATCGCAACAATTGCCTTTGTATGTAGAAGTGTTGCTTCACAGGTGAGCATCATCTTAAGTCCAGTTAATGCCACGTGTTCTCCGTTCTCTCAGGGCGAGAACATTATGCCGTGCATGTGCCCACTGAATAGTGTGAAGAAGACACCCAACAGTCATTATAAATCAAGCTCTAACTCAGTAGGAGCCTATTATATTATATTATATTACTTTTGTGTTGTGAAAAGGGCAAAAGGGAACCATATCTGAGAACGAGACAGTCCTATAATTAAAGCCAGTTTAAATATGAAAGGCAGTTTGGAGCTGGAACAATTACAGCAACTTGCGAGCCTGACAGGTAGTTATATTGTTATGTTTCCCAGTTGGAGACAATGTTTGCGGGTGTGAAACCTAAAATCATGCTCTCTTGTAAGAGAATAGAAAAGCCTCGCTCCCATGAAACACTGAGTGTTTCTCTTTCATTCATGTCTTTTCAATCGCTCTCTTTTTATACTTCACTCTGCAGTTAATCATTATTTATTATTAATCTCTAGCTCTCTTCCACAAGTTGTCTTTGTCCTGTCGCTCTCCCCTCACCCCCCCCCCCCCCCCCCCACGAACTCCCCCCCCCCCCCCCGGGTCCCCCTGGGGGTTTCTTCCTTTTAAAAGGGG
>VUQK01017872.1:0-17731 GCA_015106715.1 Bujurquina vittata
TATAGCGCGCACACACACACACACACACGCACACACACACCAAAGAAACTGAACGCACCTAGACGACTGTTTGTGTGTAAGTGTGTGTCTCTCTCTGTGTATACTGGGGACAGAGTTGCGTCTTGGCAGAGGATGTTGTTAGCTGTATACAGCCATAAAAGACAATTACCGCTATAACCTTTTATGGGGTGCAAAGCGCTGCGAGGCGAGAGGACACACACACACAAAAAAAAAGACACCAAGGGCTTCGACAGCTGAAGCCTAAAATAATACAACCGATGTGTTTCTTTTCAGCTCAGATATGACAAGGCCGCTTCGACTAATCTGTCGTGTGCCATCTCGTCAGACAGCTCTAAACCATTTACAACAAGAAAAAAAAGCATTTCATAAATACATACTGGAAATTGTGGATTTTGTTTAAAAAAAAACAAACAAATCAATCAAACAAGCAAAGCAAACAAAACAAAACAAAAAACCGCACACTCTTTTTTGAGGTCAAAATTGTCTAACTGGCTTTGAAGAATTGGTATTGGTCTAGTTTAAATTATGGCCTCTTCGTTTCAGTGTAAGACTGGTTCAAGTCTCTGCATGCTGGAGAAAATATTTGGCACAAAGCGACAGAAAATGCGAGGCAGCAAATTCGATCTGAGATACAGTTGCAAAGAGTCTTCATCGATCAGAAAGAAAGAAAGAAAGAAAGAAAGAAAGAAAGAAAGAAAGAAAGAAAGAAAGAAAGGCAGCGCTGGTAATTTAGCTTTCATTAAGGGCTGCACAGAAACTATCGATTATGGTGCTTAGAGGCAAAGTCGGACTTTAGTCCAACTGAAGTGCTGTTGTGACGCGTTAGGGGACGCAGATGGACCCAAACTTCAAAGACTCGGCCAGAGACAGTGCAATAAAACGCCTGGTCTGCTATACTGTCTGGCATTCCAGTTTTAATGGCTTTATGGCCGTCCAGACACAATTAGGCCGCTTCCAGAATGGCACCCATTTGTTTTTTCTTCTCTTTCTGTGAGACTGTGGTCTGGACAAAAGGCCCGAGCGGAAATGATCAGCTTTATTGGATTCTCCTCGACGGGGACGCACAGGACTCACGGTCATTTGGAGGGATCCTTTGTTTCTACCTGGGAACCTTCCGCCCCTTGCTCCTTTGCTGGGCCTGTGCTAAAGGAAAGGGGGCAATAAAGTAAGCAGCTAGTTTTAGACACAGTAGTAAGACCAGTGTCTTTAAATACATCTGGATGAGTCCATTGCAGCACCAGAGCTTTTCTCAAAATCAAAACCAACACAAACATAACGTTACCACTGTGCCATCCCCCTTTCTTTTATCCCCTGTATTTTGTCGGATTTCTGCAGAAAACAACGCCTGCGCAGTGCTGCCTCCCCACCCTGCAATCCCTTAAAGTCACCAGAGGGTGGCGACACTGTTCCACATCATTCATCTGCTTCTTGTACCACCCCTCCCTAATGAAGCTGCACTGGGAGCAAACTGCAGCAACATTTTAAGAGTCCAGGAAAATAATTTCACACCTTTTTACAGTCTCAGTGCAGAAGCTGCTCCATGAACCTGCAGCTCTGTAGGGAGGAATGAAACAGCCAGCACACACCGTGGCTGCTGGATTGCTGCTTGTACACGCAAACAGTCGCTTTGTTCACTGTTGTGGTTTTTGAGAGATAAATGCTTTAAATTAAATGTTTAGTTTAATTGCAGTGTCATTTAAAACTATCCCAAAACTTTCTGCATTAAAATTAATTTTAACTGTGTAGATTTGTCATATTTGTTTTACTGAATTATTTTCAAGTTTACATCAAACTTACACAAATCCAGTAACAACAACATCAGTAATACTATTATTAATAATGATAAGAAGAAATGTATTTCTTGTGTATTTACCAATAAGTTATCAGTGCAGTTATCAGTTGTTATAACATAATTTATTAGAGGGTTTTAACATAAATTAGTAATGAAAATTATTTCATGTTTTCTAATGTAATTTTTAACATTTCTTTTCCTTTCTGTTCATCTTTTGATTTTCTTTGTTTGTTTATTTGTTTATTTTTTAAAAGCATGCTTCAAAGTAATTTACTGCCCATTAATTGCGCATTTATAGGTAACAATATATTGTTATAGACTATAGGGCATTATTTTGTTTTATTCAGTGTTAGTTGAGATGATATTCAAAATATTTATTTCTACTAGCTAATGCTTAATTTTTAATGCTTCTCTAGAGCATGAATTACTGGCTGTACGGACAAAATAAATAAATAAATAAATATAATCAGAGTATGTTTTAATGACACGAGACCAACCCTATAAAGACCAAAAAGAAAAAATATATATGATGCAGCTCTAGTTATAATAATAATAATAATAATAATAATAATAATAATAATAATAATAATAATAATAATAATAATAATAATAATAATAATAATAATAATAATAATAATAATAAAGGATTTTAATTTGATGATTGGTAATGATGAGGAAAAACAGAACTATGAGCATTAAACTTAGCCATGCAGTTACCCTCGGATTTTTGCGATCGTGTGAACTTCTTTCATGTGTGTTTATATGTGTGTATGTGTTTATGTATCTGAAGTGTTAATCCCACACCGCAGTCCTGTGCTATAATGAAATCCATGTCTGTGCTGATTGGATGAGAGCGACCAGGCCGGGGTCACATGGGTGAGTTCTTTGGTCCAGAGTAAAAATGGGGTTTGGTGTAAATCTAGGGTGTATTGCTGTCATCTATCACACTACCTCGTAAAAACGACACTGAGGATTCTGGGCCAACAAATCAGAGAGAAAAAATATGAGTTCTTATTATGTGGATGGTCTTCTTAGCAAATCTTCGGCGGGCAGTTCGCTGTTCCCAAACGTGGAGCGAGCTTCTTGCAGCATTGGACCCTGTGGGGACGACCATAGCTCTACTCGGACTTCTGCGGCCATTGCATTTGCGCCATCCCTCTCTGGAGTTTACAGCGTTAATAATACAGTGTACCAGAGCCATGGTGTGTTTACCTCCGGCTATGGCCAGGGGCAGGACGCACACACATTACACTGCAGCCCGTTTGACCAGAGCCGCCTGTTCAGCGACAGCTGCTGTCACCCTGGGACGGAGCCCCTCACCTCGTCGCCGTACAAACAACACCGGATGTACCCCTGGATGCAAGCATCAGGTACGTGCTATTTCAAAGCCGCTGGGTCAGTGCTCTTACAAAACATTGTGATACTTAGACTGGCCGTTAGTGGTTCAATTAATTTCGTGAAGCCAGTGGTGTTGCATGGAAAGAATCGTAAAACTTTTATTGCGCAACTAATGAGTTCTGCAGCCATAAATTCATTTGGCCAGCGCTTGTGTGTGTTCAGTACGCAGAGACCTTGCCGCTGGGGGTTTTCTCTGCACTCCTATTACTCTTACAGCCTCTTCTCCCCTTTGTGGTTGTAAAAAGACCGGCATGTTGTGTAAATCAGCTCTCCTGCACTCTGCAGCTCCTTTCTAATTGGTTCTGCACTGCAGAGGCTCTGGTATTTTCAGAAACTTGGATCAATATGCACCACTATTGCCTGTTACACGAGGAAGTCAAGTGGAAATGAAACATTGAGGTTTTGTAATATTTTTTGAAGTAGAAGGTGTGGGGCTGTAAGTAGTTTCTTCGGTGTGCAGAGCATGGCTGGCTTTTAATTGGAAAGGCATGCAGAGTATCAAAGGAGGCATGAGGCAAAGACCCCAGCAGGGCTACTTTAAATTGTTGCAAGGATGCTTAAAACACTTTTCTGTACGCGAATGCGCGTGTGTGAGGGTGGTAATGGAATAATTATAGGCTGCAATTAATATGCACTTACAAATGAATTAATTGCAGAATTTCCATCTGCAGGTTTTTATTGTCAGCGCCAGTTTTAACAACACTTTAATTAAAAGTACAGTGCGATATTTCAGGAAAGACATATTGACCACACATCTGATCTTCCACAGATCCAAATCGAAAGCGGGGGCGGCAGACATACTCCCGGCACCAGACCCTGGAGCTGGAGAAGGAGTTCCACTTTAACCGCTACCTGACCCGCAGGCGCAGGATCGAGATAGCCCATGCACTCTGCCTCTCAGAGAGACAGATCAAGATCTGGTTTCAGAACCGCAGGATGAAGTGGAAGAAGGACCACAAGCAGCAGCCGAAAGTTGAGGAACAGCACCGTGATGTTCAGGCGGTGTCAGAAGGCGGGGAACCCAAAACTGAAGAGACCCGGAGCGGCCGCGTGGAGTCAGAGACCACTGCAAAATAACGACAGAGACGGACAGAAAAATAAATAAAGGAACACACTGTTAAATATTAGTTTGGGATGTATCGAATATGATTTCTGACATAACACTCACGCACTTTGCTTTTTAGGCTCGTTAACCGATTGAAAACAACGGGCAACTAAGCAATACACATTTACTCTTCTGTGCGTTACGCATTTAAGCCAGTTTTAAAATATGCTTTACACGACAGAGCGATATTTACTACCTACCCTAACAAGTCCTTATTTTTAATATTGTCCACGTCACGTAGAAGTACTATGTGTACAACATGACATATGGACACTGCTACTGAGTCAACATTCCTTTAACGAAAAACTACCTAATATTTACCTTCTAATATTCAAAAGAAATTTAAGCGCAAGCTGAGTTGAACTGATGATTTAACTGATGCTTTGCTCTTTTCCACAGATGGTTGTATTTTCTAAAGGGAACAAATACAACATTCTGCGTTAATGTGCCTTATTTTGAGTCATCTAAAGGCGAATATTTTAGTTGATAGCCTTTGATAAAATAACTAATGATTTTGGCGCTCGTGTGCTTTTCTTTCCCCCTCCTCGTTTATTAACATTGATTTTAATCCGCCCGCTATTGGTAAGTATTATTATTTAACTATTGACGCACAAATTTGTTTAGATTTGCATGCAGCCTACCTCAGATTCTCCCACCTGCTTACTATATTCAACGATAGGGCCGTGGGCTACTGGAAATATTTAGTTCCACAGAATAGACTAATAAATGCATGTATTGTTACGTGGCAGGGATTATATTTTAATACCACAATACTTGTCTGTCAGCTTAAAAATAGAGAAATATTCCAATACGGTGCGCAAACAGCGTGATGAATTCAGTATACCAGCCTCGCTTTTAGTGTGAAGTTGCCCAGGCCTGTAAGGAGCCTGGCCATATTTAAAAGGACAAAAGAATTTAAAAACAAATTGCACCCCTCCTTGAATGGCTTAAATCTGTAAATTAACGTGCAATCATTTAATAAAAAGGCTTTTACCCTGTCTATTTGGTTTCATTCAATATTTACCCTGTTTATTAACAATAATCCTGCAAAGAAGAAAAAAAATGTAATTGCGCCCTGGGTTGAGTAAGATTGTGTTCACAGTCACCATTAAGTGACCTTCAGTGTGACCAGTATTAGGTTGCATGTAATGAGACATGTTACAGTCCATAATGGGGGTTAGGTAAACACTGAAGTTGGGGAATGCGAGCTATGAGGATGCGAGATGGGACAGGCTGCAGATGAAGGGAAATTACTGTTGAACTCTGCATTCCCTCTTCACTGGGTAAGATGGCGCCTGACGCTGACCTGCCCTCCTCCCTCCCTCCTCGGTCTCTCTCTCCCAGCCACTCTCCCCATCCCTCTCCCTCCAGCGCTGGGCCATAAATCCGCTGTTGTTTATGAAAATTTACAACACAGCCATACAACTTTACGACGCGGCTCGGGCTCCTATTGGCCGCAGCTTGTCACGTGGCGGGGAGCCATGAACATGAACTTTTTTTTATATTTAATTTCCAAATGCGGAATAGAGGAGCCTTTCATTTAACGGCCACGGGCTTCCACGGGACTCTTTTCACACGGGAACTTCGATATTTTAACATCTCTCACATCTACTTTTAGGGATTTTTATTTATTTATTTTTTGGATTGGGGATGGGGGGTAGGGAGAACCTCGAGGAGCAAGGAGCTTACAGTAAGACGCTTGGATCACTTGGGTGCCTTGGCGGGCTTCTGAAACGTAACGGAAAGATGAGAGGAATGAGCCCTTGCGCATCACTGACCCCCACGGGGACCCAGGCTTCCGTAAGGGGGCTCAGCTGGAGACTTCTCTCCGTCACTGCACCTGCCCACTCCCTCCAGTCACCTCCTGTGTGTACATGCAGAGACCTTCACAAGGTAAGGCATCTTAAGCTTGTCAGACGTTTGCATGTGGTTGACACGTTACTCATTTGCACAGATATTTGCCTGGATCAAGTTCTTAAAACAAACAAGTTACTTTCTCGTCGCGCCTCCTTTGGTTTTTGTTTGCGATTGAAAGGAAATGGTTTCATGTTACTGTTGATTTTATCAGGATGCCTATCACTCACGCCTCGTGTTAAATCTGGTTAGCCTGATTTATTATAATCGTTTTGATACAGGTATGAATTTGGCAGCGATCCTAGCGTTGTTGCGGGCAGTCTAGACTGTATTTGTTGTTGGATTTAAATGGTGATGTGCTGTTGGCTGCAAAATTCATTGGGTGGATGACGGCCAAAGTATGCGCTCTTTGACGCCCTCCTGTGGAGGGAGTGGGGCTGTTGTGTTCGCAGCTCTGCGTGTTCTTGCAGCAGATGAGACAGGTCGACATCTGTGTATTCATATATTTTATGTTATTTGCCACATATGATGTGCATGAAGGCCTCAAGTTGCTGTGCATCCGATTAATAAACAGGATGATCGTCACTGAGCACATTTCATACCAATGCCTTGCAAAAATGATCAAATATTTTGGTTTAAACGTGAAAATTATTCTTTTAGTCTCTGTACACAGATGTTCACGTTGTTGCTGAACATCAACTCAGTGAGTCGTGTGCTGATTGCGCTGATATTTAGTAAAATGCGTCAACAGTCGATGCAAAAAAGCACGCACATATATTCTCAAATCAATCCAAAAATGGGGATTTAAGGACATCAAATACAGTAATATATTTCCATGCTGCATATTTTATATCTGCATAAAGAGTATAATTTTTACTTTACTTTTTAATTGTTTGCCAGATCTACAGTATTTTCACGTGCTAACCTGTTCATCATAGGCCGCGAATAAGAAAGACTGTGTCGGGATTTTATATGTTGTACCAACACTACCAGTGCGAGTGTGTGAGGGTGCCTGCAAAGTCGGAGAGCACCGCCCTCATTTTTTCCCCTTCACCAGTGACCATCGCACCCCCTTCGCCCCTCTCTCAACCCGACAAGTCTGACACCAGCGCGCACTCACTGGGTCCCTCTCCTTTCTTTTCGGTGCTTGTTGTTTAGTTCCTGGGTGTGTCCTTTGCTCAACTCAGAGAAGTAATTTTCGTGGGAACTTTCTTGCCATTGGCCAACCATAAATCAGCTGTTGTAGCTCGACTGTTTAGCCAACACAAACTCAGTGCACAGCTCTCCTCTTATTGTGGGCCCACTGGGTGTGAGAGCCCGGTATTCACCCTTCCTAACATCGTGCCTTCTGGGAGTGTGTTACCTCAAAGGGCATACACATACCTGGGACTGAATAAATCCATCTCACTGTTCTTGTCAGTCCTAACACAGGAATGGGCTTGTGCTGGGTAAATGCTGTGCTCCGGGGAAATGACATGTGGAGGAAACCTCAGGACGAGTCACTGCCGTCGAGAGGCGAAGGTGCCATAAAAATTCCACAGAAAGAAAACCAAACGGAAAGCGCCGGATGGTGCGCCATACGCATGGGTTTCACGTCTATGTCAGGCTCGTGCGGTCCTTTTTTTTTTAAAAAAAGTATTTCTAATTTCCTTCATGATGCACTTTGGGTTAAAGTCTATAGCTGATGAACCGTTTTCAGTGGGTGCAACGGTCCGGTTTAAACATACAAAGCTGGGCCGAGTGTGTTGAGGTTTCTGTGCAATGACTGCTCAAAGAATAACTTCAAGCACATGAAAAAAGAACTCTTACTTTTTAAAATTATTATTATTATTGTTATTTTTGATGGCTTAGCTGACCGATTAAAGAATTTTGTTGAGAAATTGTTTTGAGATTTTTTTAAATGTTTTTTTTTTAATAAGTAACAAAAAGGAGCAGAAAATCTTCTTCTTTGTAATTGCAAATACAACTGTTTTTTTATTATTTTTTTTTAGTTAAGCATTGGGAATATGAATACGCAGTTTAGCTTTGAACACAGTCGCAAAATGATGTTTACGGTTGAGTTCTTTACTTTTCAGGAACTTAAAAACCATCATCTTCACTTCTAAGCTGCAAATGCGTTCGGTGTGTCATTTTGCAATAAAGTCTAGTTTATTTTTTTCCCACTCATTCCCGTGTAGTTTCACAGGCTATAAAAAGAAGAAATGATCGATCTTTATCTTGTCTGTAAACAAATAAAAACACTAGAACTGCAACTTGGCATGATTGACTGTTTAAAGGTCAATACAGCAGTGGAGTCACCGTTAAATGAGACCAAAATAACATCGGCTTTGGTGCAAAAGGCTTGTAATAGCTATCATCTGAGCATCTGCTCTATGCAAGGCCATAGTTACATTTTAACCAGCTTATAAACGGCATTTGTGTGTTCATATAAAGCCTATATTTATGGTTATTAATTTTTAAAAGTGGCATAAAACAGGCCTTGGATAGCAGTTTCTGTAGCGTTATTCGATAAAGTGATGTTTAGGTCTTATTTACCCCCACCCAAACATTTATGCATTAGTCTTTTTTTCTTTGTGCTTTTTCGTCTATTTCTTTGTTCTTTTCTCGTTTTTTCATTTTCTTTCTTTTTCTTTTTTGCACTTGGAGTCGTTCAGATATTTCTTGATAAGGCTATATCACACGAGAGAAAACGCAGCTCTGCTGTGAATGGGCTTTTATTCTATTAAGTGCGCAGACTGTTTACACTCATGGCCCATCATAACATGCATAACAGATTCTGATCGAATTATTTCTGTACACTATCATCACTGAGATTGCACTCTCAGCATGTCACTTGTTGTATTGTTTAGGAGCCCGTTGGTTTTTTGCCGCAATGGTCGTTAACCTCTGAATGACCCCGTGTGTAGCCCACGCCTCTCAAAGCGCCGCAGACACGCAGTGCGACTGTTGAACCAGAGGATGGCGCACCACGACAATTCAAAACACCCAAATCCGCGGCTCAGAGTTTGCCCTAGCCACGAGCGCAGGGAAGCGCGCACCCTTTATATCCCACCCAGTATTTCCTGCGTGCACGAGTTTACCTCTGGAGGTCACCAAGCAGGATTTACGACTGGTCAACAAAAGCACGTGATTCTTCGCCATACCCCATATTTGGGTGCCTACGTAAGAGAGAATCAAGTCCATGTCCCACTCATTTCCATAATTCATCATAAATTGTGCAAGGGTGCTATAGGACGCGCTAAACCATAAGAGCCACAAATCAAGAACACAGGTTATGCTATTTTACCTCTTAAAATAACAATAAAAACAAGAATAATACCTGCAACAAGCAAACGGTGGAACTGTCAACAAATGAGCTCCTATTTTGTGAACTCATTCTGCGGTCGCTATCCCAATGGCGCGGACTTCCAGTTACATAATTATGGAGACCATAGTACGGCAAACGAGCAATACAGGGACTCAACAGCCATGCATTCCAGCAGGTATGGCTACGGTTACAACGGGATGGACCTAACAGTCGGCCGGACCAATACGGGACACTTTGTGGGAAGCGAGCGGACACCGGGCTACTCCCCGAGTCACTCAGCGGCGACAACACCCACGGTGGAGCCTGTCAGGTACAACCAGTCCGCAAGCAGTACCGGGAACTCGTCTCTATCGCCTCAACCTGACTCTCTACCGTGCTCCTCGGTCGCCAGCTCGTCCCCAGTGAACGAGACACAGTCTCAACACAGAGCTGTGAAAAACTCCATCACGACCCCGTGCTCAACCCCGTGTTCAAACTCGAACGGAGGCACGCTGCTGCTCAGCCGGGACTGTGTGTCCAAAGCTTCCCCTCTGGAGGACGAGAAGCCTGCGGGAAGTGCACCGACAACTCCACAAAATGTTACCGACTCAACACAGCCTCAGATATATCCGTGGATGAGAAAACTACATATAAGTCACGGTAAACTGCTTTGTTTAATGACCTCGTATTGATTTTGCATCCTGTATAAAACCTGTTGTCTTATGGTTTGCTTTTTAAAAAAAAAAAATTTTTTAAAAAGCCACATGGTATCGTATTTGGGGAATTTTGTAAGCACAAAACCAAATTTGACCATTCTGGCGTTAAAGTCATTTAAAAGGCACAACTAAACGTACTTTGGACATGTGGCGCTATGCGCACCTCTCACCTGTTTGGTATATATTTGGTTAGCAAGACTATCAGTATTGACCAGGTACGGCACAGTTTAGCAACAGATGTGATGTTAGACTGGTTAAATGTATTTAACATTTACGTACACTTGATATTTACTAAATGTGCATATTTTTTTGTTTGTTTTTACATTTACTTAGTTTTCAATGGAAAGGCGATACTTTAAATATTTTTGCTATATTAATCCTCTTTCTATTGACTAAGTAGCAGAAGTATGTGTGTGTTACCTTGTTACTTGTTGGTTTCAATGATTCGAGCTCTATAAGGTGCCCAGTCGAGTGTCAGCATTTCAGCCAATGCTACCTGTAATATTATCATGTACAATATTGTAAAGCAATGTGGTCAAGAAAGTTGGCGCAAAAGTAACATTGCCATTTACTTTTACTGCATCTGATATGTTTCCTCTTTTTTGTGTGTGCAAGATTTGTCTGGACCAGAGGGGAAGCGGGCCAGAACTGCTTACACTCGGTACCAGACCCTGGAACTGGAGAAGGAGTTCCACTTCAACCGGTACCTGACCCGCAGGCGGAGGATCGAGATAGCTCATGCCCTCTGCCTCTCAGAGAGACAGATCAAAATCTGGTTTCAGAACCGCAGGATGAAGTGGAAGAAGGACAACAAACTGAAAAGCATGAGCATGGCGGCCGCAGGCGGAGGAGCCTATAGGCCCTGATTTTTACACCTTTAATCCTGAAAAAGAGCACTTCAAAATAAAACAAAGATTGTCATATCAACTTTTCCTCCAATTCCAAAAAGCGCAGAGACTTAGCGGGCTGTGTGCGGGGGAAAGGGCGGGCACCCTATCTATAAGCCTTCTCTATGTCCAACAACAGTCCCTTGTATTCCCTAATATTATTTCATTTTTATCCCCACCGTGGTTATGCTTATGTGAGTAAAATGCATTATGTACAGTTCTGTCTAGATTTAGAGGAAAAAAAAGACATGGAAATAAATGTTTGCTTAAATTATTTCTTCAGACGCAAAAAATAAAATAAAATAATGAAATAAAATAAAATAAACGCTTGAAATGCTACCCGCCTAGCGCAAATAAATCCATCATTTCTGTGTGATGCACTCAACAATAACAGCTTAATAAGTAGAAGGTTGAGCTACATTTGTGTTTAACCTTTGTTTTCTCTGTATGTATTGTATATGTATGTATTTATTTGTTTGATGTATTGTACCAAGTTGTCAGATAACTTGCTTCCAAAAGTAGAACCAGCGGTAAAAGCCTTGTGTGGTTATTGTATGTGTTGTGAACACACGTGGACAGAGGTGCCGACTCACCCTTGTATGTACAGTAGCTGTGCCTTGTATCTTTGTTTTGTTGCAGGAGCTGCATTTTTGGTTTGGTTTGGTTTTGTCTTTTGCGCTGTTCACCTGGGCGCAACATCTGAGTAAAAGCGTGTTTTGTCCCTGTTTTCTCTAGCTGTTTTTAGGGTCCCACCGCAAATCTCATTGCCTATGTGTATAAGTCCATCGTGATAAGCTTTTTGTAAATGTTTTTCAGAAGACTGGAAGTCAAAATATAGTATGATAATAATAATGAATCGTGATGATACTGATGACGACGATGATGGCCAGAATAATAAACTTTGTACTGGAACGGCAACACCTCACTGAGTGTACGTTTTTGTAAAATATTTTAGATGAATTTATTCTTGTGTCAGGGCTGCTGCTTGGTGGGGGGTGGGAGAAGGGTCGGGGTTTTGCCGGTTGGTCTAAAAATCTTAAAGCCACTTATATGAGCTGTCAAAAAAAAATGGCAAAGTTTACTCAAGTCAAATCTCTTTGAATTCAACAGGTCCTCTTGAATTAAAACATCCAGTTTTACTCACCTTGCTCACGCGCTGGGGTCCTTAACTGACTTCAGGGACCGGGCGTCCCCTTGCGCACAGCCTCCTGAGCTATTCCCAGAGAATTAGCTCGACTTTTCTTGCTGTAAACTTTATTAGGACCGTTTCTGGCTCTCTGACATTTGGGTGCTAAATGAATGGGGGTTTTGTCTATGAATTAGATCGTAAAAATCATCCGGAGAGCGGCCAGATAGGCTCACTGGCCATAAACGGTCACGTGGTAGCCATTAAAGTAAGTTTTATGGTTTTGGGGAGTTGACAGTATATTGCACATAACATATAATCGCACTGACGGCGAGGCTTCGTCTGACTCTCTCTTTGCAGGCTGTAAGTGTTACTTGACCGGTACAAACCAGCTCTATTGCCCTGTCTGCCTCAGTATGGACCGGACGTTCTCCAGGATAAGGACCGCGTCTCTGGGTAAGTTTCACCAGACTAGACGGTAGCTTGAGAACAGCCAGTCTGTGTTAAACAGCCTTATTATTGTATTCGCTCCCTCTATCCGTCCCTATTAGTCCATTACACTAATTTGTCAGTTGTGGAGTGCTGAATACTGGTCTCGGCAGATGTTGCGCAGGGTTGGGTCCAGCTCATGGCTATTTAATTGCTTCCTTCCCTGTGTAACTTGTTTCCCTCCATCTGTGGTGTAACTCATAATCCATTTTTACATCTTGGATAATTATCTGTGTCCATTTCCACCCCCACAAACTTCAAGTTGTTGTCGTTTTATTACATTGGAGAAGTCACAGAGCGTGCGCCAGAAAGTTTCCAGGGGGGTTCGTGGAGCGTGTAGATTTCCTTGATAAAGTTAAGGGTTAATGCAGGCCTACAGATTTACAGCTCGCTTGATTGGATTCTGTATGTGCTGATGCCTTTAGGAACTTGTAGGTCCATCGCTAAAAAAAGTTGCAGTTGTTCTGCTGAGCGCTGCATGCGCGCCACATGTTGGCACAGTGTATGGCTTTAGGGCAGGCTGTAAACAGTGTCAAGTAAACACAACATGGGAAGAAACAACAGCAGGGATACGTTTAAAAGGAATTCCGTTTTGTGTCAACCAAGTCGTTTTGTGTTTGGGGCAGAAAAGTTCAGACGACCTTTTAAAAGTCACTCTCGCTTTGTGGTGACCTTTTGTCCGATTAGAGTCGGGCCAAACAGGTCAAAGTGGACAGAGATTCAAAAACACAAGGCCTGAAAATGAGACTTTAAACTGTATGTCGTTTATTATTTTTTATTATTTTTGTGGAGGAACTGGTCTTATCTTTTTAAAACATCCTCTTGTCTCAAATTGCGGGATTTGTGACTAGATGCGACCTTCTCTCCGTTGAAATATGCGGACCAAATAAAACATTTTTTTATGATGTTATAAATCTTACGATATTTTGCAAGCCAAAGACTATCTGGTGAACTTCGATGAAATTGTTGGCTCGGCGGATTTTCAAAGGCCATGCTGATAATTTAAATATCATGAATTCTTTTCTTTCTGTAGAGGCCTTCGTCAAATTTTATAAATTCAAACGTTAATTCTGAACCATAGGACACGAAAACAAATACACGTATCGTCAACGGACTTTAAATATCTTTTTTAAAATTTATATTCACCAGTGCTGGGGTGGTATTTAAAAACTGGCACCTTTGGCAACTTAAGGTTTTTAGGATGGACTAGAACGATTTCACCTGAACCGTTTGATTTGATTTGATTTGTTCTTCCTCTTGTCATAAAGAAATGCAAAAAATTTGGGCATTTGCATTTGTTTCTTGCCATCCGTGATGCAGTGTTTAGCAAGTTTTGATCACGCTTATGTGAAGTAGATGCCAGCCTAACAGAAACACGAATTTATTCTCTTTCCAGTTTGATTTTAGACATATTGAAATTAAAACAGATCGGGGTGGAGGAAGGCTGTTTGGAAATGAAAACCTTTGCCAATATTTCAAAAGGAGAAATTTCGACAGGGCCCCATGTGCGGCATACTGCCAGGCAGAGAGAGAGAGAGAGAGAGAGAGAGAGAGAGAGAGAGACAGAGAGAAAGAGGGGAGCGCAGTAGGTTCATCTGGAGGTCAGCCACAGCACCAAGATAAATCTGCATCCTCTCTGAGCCACCAGCAGAGCTCGCTTTAGGCCAAGTTCACTGTCACCCTGCTGCATAGAGAGAGAGGAAAAACCACACTCACACATCGACGGTAGCGCGCACACGCACACACTCACGTTAATGACACGTTTGCTTGGCGTTGCCTATAAGCATAATGCGTAAAAATGAAATTACCAAAGGATGGAGAGCCTGTGGTAATATCCTGCACGAGAGGAAAAGACTGCGCAAGAATAGTGGGAGGAAAACTTACAGTGTTGCCTTCAACAAAGACTTTTGGTTGCTGTGGTTGCGCTAACATTAATGAATGATTTGCATATTTTACGGTCCTATTAGTCTTGAGTGGAAGCCCGTTGGATTTATCTTATGTCTTTGGGAACATCATAAAGTTACAATTGCGTTTCAGATCTTGTGCTGGCATCTTCTCTGCTTATAAAATTTGTGACAATGATCATTGTGATGGCAAGAGATGTAGACATTGTTAAAATCAACTTTTCGTTTCAAAGGGTATGTGGGTATGGGGGGGATATCTCACTGGGATGGGACTGATGAGAGCGAGATAGCTGCAGAAGAGGAGGAAAAATTGGGGTCAAAAGTTTACGCGCTGAACAACTCTCCGTCATCTGTTCACTCGGAGCTTGATGCCAGCCTTATAATAGCGATCTTGACTCTCCACACAAAAGACAGAATAGCTTTGCATTACATATGTTGCATGGTGCACTCCAGGTGAACCCTGGATGCGCAGTGACCTCGCATTTGGAAACGGGGGAGGAGACCCCCCACCCGTCCCCAGCAACAAGATTGAGTGGCTGGCGTTTTATTAGGGCGGCTGATTGGTGAATTTCCTTTGAATAAATTGCATTTGATATGTTTAGGGACGAGGGCAAAATTAGCATTTTGAGGATTGATACTCTCGACCCGGTCACAGGGTAATGTGAAGGCCCTCGGCCCCCAAAATGAGCCCCCGAATCCCTTAAAAAACATTTAGCCCCGCTCTTCCTGATCAACTGAATAGAACCCTTTCAAAAAAACCCTGAAATGGCACAGATGTTGTAGTTTATATATATATATGTGTATATATATATAGTTTGATTTTTTTAATAAGGCCCTAGTGGCATTAAGGCATTTTAAATAATAGAGTAGTTTTAAAGCAAGTTCAAATAGTGAACCTTTAGTGGAAAGTGGAAAGACACAATGGGAAAGCGACAACTGATGAACAGCACGGCATCGAGAACAAATAAAAAAATGTCGATTCCTTTTTTTTTTGTCCTTTTAAAAACTAAAAAAGGCCTTGCTGTTTGCCCAAGTCTTACTACTTCGTACGTAGAGCCAGCAATAACAGGGAAAAAAGAGTTAATCTATTAAATTTACATAAAACCAAAATTTAAAAAAATCCTCAACAAAGAACGACTAAACTCTGAAGATTTGGCCACTTTCGTTTTTAGTAACTTATTGTCGGCGTGTTAATATGAAAAAAGAAGAAGAAAAGAAACATTTTTATGTCACAAATATCCAAAAATGAATTAAATCCAGCATAAAATCAACACATTTTAAGGCCTGCGTATTCTGATTGGCAGAAAAACACATTGCGCTCATCTGTCGCTTGCCGGCTTTGCAATTTTCTGCGTTTTACAAACGATGTGTTTAAATATCCGCAAACATTCAGGTGAGAGGGATTCCACATTTGTTTAATTCAAAGTTTGTTTATTATATTGAAAGTAAAAGGTCGCAAGTGAACAACAGACAGCGCATTCGATCACACCAAAGACACAGCAACATGTTGATTGCATACACGTTTGATTCTCATAAATAACAATACTGAACAATGTTTCAAATGTTTTCAATTCATTTTATGTAAATATGTCTGGATACTCGTATATAGATATTGGGTACTGGTCATTGGTGTATATTTCTTGTTTCTATGTCTCGCCTTGAAGTGCATTTCTGACTAAATAAACATTTTTGCACCAGTTGGTCCGTGGATGACATTTCTCAGCTTTTAGGTTCTAAAATTCCATTTCCAGCTGCAACAGCCCCTTCACGCACAAGAATATATAATATGGCCACAATCTTTCCAAAGAATGTACTTGCTCATTTACCCATTGATCCCCCAAGAGTCTGAGATCTCTTTAAGTCTAATCAAAATTAGCAGCTGTAGATGGAGGTAAGTGACTGTTCTTAGTACTTTTAAAAGCTAGTTCTTTCCCCCTGTTTTATGGCTTACGGTGACAGTCACATGGGACACTGTAGGCTTTAGTATGCATTTTATCGTGAGCGTTGATCAATATCCAAATGTTTCCCTAAAGGTGAAAATAGGTGAGAAAATATATTTTTAAACACGGATCTTTTCACGTCTTGAAGGCAGGAAGAATGTTTTTCTTGCTGTCTTCCTTTTTTTTTTCTTTTACTCCATCGTCGTTCAGTGTTCCGTATAGACAGGAGACCTTGTGAGAGCCATCTGCAATCTATCACCATTGTCACAGCACTTCTCTGATAATCTAAATTTACAGTAACCTGTCAGTAAGATGTATATTGGTCAAACAGGCCTTCTGTTCGGTGAGTATGCTCTGAAAGCACCCTGCGCTTGTAGTTTGCTTATTTTGTCCGAAAATAAAATCATGTAAACATTTCGGGAAGCCAGTGGGCATTAAATTTAAAATTATGTTTACAGTGTAAGTTGGTGTAATATAATAACCGAATGCTGTCCATTAGTCCACTGCCCACTGCTTGACTCTATACAGTTGCTGGACTTTACAAGGCCGCGCTAGAAAACAAAGGTATTGATAAGTCCTGTTATCTAGGACCGTTATTTGTATTTTTTAAAACTTTTGTGAGAAAAAAAGGGTTTTCATAGAGTAATATTAAAATATATGTAGCAACAAGTAGAATGACCTGTACAGCAGACGTCGTTTTTCACGCAATGATAACTTATAGTAAGTGGATAATAGCCGAGCTGACCTGGTCCATATTTATACAAGGTATATATATAATAGAATGGCAGTGGACTGTAAATTTAGATATCATGTGAAGTCGTCTTACCCGTTGACATTATGTTGACATATTGCCTCTCAGGTGGTCTCTTGGCCATAAGGATACAGTGGATCTTTGGCGTAAAGTACAGCAGCTGCCATTTACAATGAGTTAGGTGCAGGAGAGCCTGTGAGATACATAAGGTAGCAGCTCTGCCTTGCAGCAACAGTGTGCTAACAAGAAAAGAATGGCAATTTGTTTCAGGAGCAAAAACCTCAGGCCTCCGAGTTTTCAGTCCTCTGCAAGAGCATATCCAAAATCTAGAAGTTTGATAGAAAAGAAAAGAAAAGAAAAGAAAAGAAAAGAAAAGAAAAGAAAAGAAAAGAAAATGGGGAAAAAATGGCCAGAGGAGTAAAAGATCATTATAAATGCAAATTCAGATGATATTGACAGTTC
>VUQK01017872.1:24332-37894 GCA_015106715.1 Bujurquina vittata
TTGGGAAATTTTTTTTAAAATGAAATAATGCAGATCTAACTGCAACGGTGTAATCTTTTCTCTCTCTCTCTCTCTCTCGCTCTGTGTGTGTGTGTGTGTGTGTGTGTGTCGGCTGAAACGCTTCTATGCAATACAATTTTAATGAATAGCACCAAAATAAACAGTCAGTATTTGTGTTGGCAACGTTCAGCTCCAAATAAGTGTATGCACTAAACCATGCGTCTCAATAAAAAAAATAATAAATACACAAGTGAAATAATATTAATAGCTGTCACGAATGATGGCAGCAAATTTGATTGTTAAACAGCTTTGTTATCACATTAAAGTCTTTAAAATATAAGAAATAAAGGGACCATTCAGTGAACGTGAACACAATAACCAAGTTAGATTCAGTTTAGGCAATTCTTCTTCTTCTTCTTCTTCTTCTTCTTCTTCTTCTTCTTCTTCTTCTTCTTCTTCTTCTTCTTATTATTATTATTATTATTATTATTATTATTATTATTATTATTATTATTATTATTACTACTACTACTACTACATTTTGGACGCATTTTCAAAATTTACCTGCAGCTAAAGCCTACTGGGTCATTTCTAATAAAGAGCCAAGAGTCTGTTCAACATGTTAATTAAAATTATCTTTATTACAACAGTCTTATGCAAAATCAGTCGTCCTAATCCGTCAGTGTCGGTCTGGGTTCATGAGAGATGGCTCCCCTCAGCTTCAGGCGTTGAATTTTGCTTTAGCCTTGATGTTGGGTGGCGTAGACCTCGCAGAAAGAGTTATCTTGGTCTGAGAGCGTCGGTAACCTAAGACTGGCTGTTAAGAGCTCCCAGTGTCAACATTGTGGGAAGATATGGCTAACGTCCAGAGGTCTCTGCCTCTAACTCCTCTTCGCTGACAGTGATAAGGAGCCTTGATTTGTGTATATACCTCTGATACAGTTGTTTAATGCGAAAACAGCAGAGATTTAAAACATAATCAATCAGCTACTTTGGGCTGAAAGAGAAAGTTTAACTGCTTTTTTTCCCTTCTGCGCAAAAGGCAAATCTGGAAAGTAGTAGATCAAAAATGTGAAAACAGTAGGCTACCAGCTGAGGGCCTTTGATTTCCACCTTCTCCTTGTTTTGAACTCCAAATAACTTTCCACTCAAGACTCCATGCCTCTGTCCGGGTCAGGGAAAAGTTTAGGTGCGGTGGCAAAAGGCAACGTAGGATTGTCTTCCCCAGCAAGGTCATGTCAACCCATGTAATCCGCTGACAGCTTCAAATCTACAGAAGAAATATTTAGTTTACGAAAGGGAAAAAAATCGCATATCTCTTCACATTTATGCTTCTAAAGCCCGTGCTTTAAAGTTCTAAATTAACCTTAGTTCTTTCACCCTCTCATCCTCCTTTTTAAATGTGAGGAAGGTGAGCTAATAAAGGGGGCTCTGCCTCTGTTCCTGCCTTTCAAAGTTTACCTCTCAAGTTGTAGTTTGAGAGGACAAAAGCTGATGTGGGAGTGGGATGCTTTCTATGTCCGCCCCACATGATTAATAGTTGTGGTGGAATTTTTCCACGCCCGCTGCTCAGTGTTGACGGAAAACAAGCGCCAAACGGAGCCGTGAAGTAGAGAAGCTGTTCCAGGCTAGGATTTTGGCAGTACCTGTAGTATCTGAAGCAGATATATTTCACGGTGGCACACTATGTAGATAGAAACTGGTTTGTACCAAGGCGGAATAAAATTTCCCCCAAAAGCCTTAACCTTTGCACCAGCTTGTAATTTCAACCATCACTCAGCTGTTCATAGGAAACGCGTAAGTGCATGTAGGTCTAATGGGGGTCCATGTACTGATCAGCAGGGTCGAGCAGCCACACTTTGGTTACCTCGCCTCCACTTTCCGCTCACTGCTGACTGACAGGCAGCCCTCACAACCACCAGGACGCGCAGCCTCCTTATGTAGGACAGGTAAATGTGTAACGTTTTGTTTGTATTTACCCAGCGGCGTGCAGACGTTGCTGATGGAGGAGCAGAGCCTGACTAAGTAGTGCTAAAGCACAAGTCTGACAATAAGGACGGGGGCGATATTGAGTTGAGTTTTCTGTAACACTCCTCAAACCTGACTGTGTTGTGCGGAGAAAGCAGATTCACTGCAGCGAGGAGTAATTATTATTCCACTCTTAAATTGTATTTAGCGGGGGAAAGCCATCTTCATCTCGCGTTGCGCGAATTATCATGCTGCAGTGCAAACACTCTCGTTATAGCCTGGCTCGGGGCTGCGTCTGTACTCGAAACTCAGCATAATACAGGAGGATTAGCTCTTTCAGCTGCTAACAGGCACCAAATATATGGCACTTTAAAACTGACACAACAGTCTTTACCCCTGAATGGGCGACACGTGGAAAAAGCTGCTTCTCTGTGAGAGGCTTGCTCCTCTGCCAGATACATTGCAGTGTCACATACCCCTCTTTTTTCTCCCTCCAAACTGATCCGTTTCTCCTCAGGGGCAATGACTGCCTCCATTAATGATTCACGGGCTCAAATAAAAGGGATTTAAGTTGACGTTGCGTCACGTGAGCGCGGCGCATAATACTGCGCGGTGTTATGGCACTGGGAAGAAAACCGGAGCCCTGGTCTGGCCATATGATGCAGATTATATGCGGGTTACCCCCACTTTTCGCGAGGGGAGTCCTGGCTTTGTAGTTTGTTTATCCAGGGGAGAAAAAGAAAGTAGAGGCAGTCTGAGAGAAAGAGGATTCCGGGTTTGTGGATGTATTCTGCTGTCACGGACGGATATGTTTTTCCACGCGGACGGAGTCAGAGCTCGAGCTTTGGGAGGATGGATTTTATTTTGAGGTATTTCCGCCGATTGTTCATTACTGTCGTGAGTTATTGCTGCGCGAGGCAGAGGTCAGAAACAAAGGGTCCAGGGCTTTCTTTTTTTTTTCTGCAGGGCGATAAAATAGACACATATCAAGAAGCTTCACTTATGTATTAATATCTCAGGTATCACAGCTAATAGAGGGAAGCAAAATAGACCAAAAGCATATTACACACATTGTACTTATAACAATTTAAGGATTTGTCTGGGCCATTAAGGTTGAGACCTTGTTCCAGTTTATGCCTCCTCGTCCAAGGCTATGATAAATACAGCTTTAATTCCAGTCTAAATGGAAAGAGAAGTACAATAAAGAGGAATATTACAGTTTTTGTTGCAGGTTTAACAGCATGAGGTACCATTCAGTTAAAAAGGCCTGTGTTCTAAATAAAGCAGCCATTCAAATATCGGCTTCCAAGCAAAAACCCAAACAGAGCGCGGGGCTTCTTTATAAAACAAAACATCTCGTTGCTTTACGTGCCTTTTTGTGCGTAAATCATACATCAAGATGGGCTCCATTAAAAAAAAAAAAGTATGGGAAAGCGGTGGGGTTGTGTCGCTCCGCCAGGGAAACGAGGATATAATGGAAGACGGAGTGCCATCCAGGACCGGGCGGCCGCTCTGAGGTCACGGCGCTCCTGCTTGATTTATGGGCGCGGGGACTTGGGGAAGATGGTGCGCCAGAGCTAATGACTATTCGATCCATTTGTGGAGAAATTGCTTGCCGGTCAGCAGGGAAACAACAAATGCGTTATTTGCATAGGCCAATTTTCATGTTATTATGATATTATGCTGATACCCAGCAATTTGTGGCTGTAATGCTGTTTGTCCAAGAAGAATATCTGAATTTTGGCTTTTATTCATTATTTTTTTCTATTTTGTTCATTAGTTTTTTCATAGACTTACATTGCGTGTTATTTTTTAAGATAAAATGAATTAAGAGTTGCTGGTTCCTGCTAGTAACGATATCATTACATAATTAATAATAGTACGTTAATGCATTACATTGGATGTTGCAGTTTAATAAAAAAAATCCCCAAATGAAATAATCGTCAAGACGATTGGATTCAATTCTTTTAGATTTATATTGCACATTTGTTTTTGAGTCATGACGCGCGGGCCTAAACAATCACGCATAACAACAATAGCCTTATTATTTATAATTACATTCGATCCTAGCAGTATATTGGACCCTGAATTTAAAATAAAATCCAGACTAATTTAATTTACAAAATCGTTAAAATGTTGGCTCATCCTCCAAAAGAAATGAAAATATTTATTCCACTCCTCGTTGCAGAAATCCAGCTCAGTAAATTCTGGCCAACGCACGGTCTCCGAGACACCTTGAACTGCCTTCGGTAAGTCCATATATCTTTATTGATTTGTGTTATGAATGCTTGATGGTGATATCCTTATTCAATTTCTAATAAGTACCACACACGCCCACCGAAGCACTCGCAGGGATAGAGAAGCAGCCTATGGCTTGTACGTTTCCTTGTAGCAGCAATATGACCAGCCCGAGAGCAATAATTCCTTCTCTTCCACTTGTCTTTGTGGTGCAATTTGTCACTATAAAAGTGACGAGAGGAATCGCAGCTCTTGGAGCGGTGCCTTACTCATTTCAAAAACCACTTTCTGTGAAAGCCATCTGCTTCTAGCTGCCATAGTTTACTGCACTGAAGTTTTCTGATTTTTTTTTTCTTTTATCAACATTTCAGGCTTTTTTTTTCTTCCTTCCCACGTTTTGCGCCTTATTATGCACGGCAGTATACGGCTACAGGCTCGCTGACTTTTAACCCTCTCCTCAGGCCAAATTAAAGAGAGAGTCGAATCAGCATTTCAGCACAACACAAAGAAGTAAATAATTATACAGACTGGCTACTTTGGTTGTAAAGAAAAAAAAAGCCGAGTTAGCTTTAAAAAAAATCCTCACATGTGAATTTTTGTCCCACTCAACCTCCCACGCCGTCCGTGTGTTCTACAGTTTTTAATTGTGTCAACTGAATTTTGTCCCAGAGCCTGAAACCAGCAGAGAAGCTGCAGCTCTGGACGTGTTTACAGCCCGGGGAAGCTGAGAGGACATAAATCTACTTTTCTCAGGCTTTCTTTTTGGCTGCAAAAGACAGCATTAATATGCTGAGGGATTCCCCCTGCTGCCGCTCTCTTCTCCCTTGGTCCTCGCTGCATGTCCTCCGCTTTGCCTTTTGGTGATGAAACTTCGGCCCATTTTTCACACCCTTCTCCTGGTGGAGTTGATATAAATCGAATACAGCTTTGATCAGCTATGCTTTCAAATCTCCGCTATTTGAAAGCACAACTATATATATATGTGTACATATGTGTGTGCGTGTGTGTGTGTGCGCACAGTATATTCCCTGTATTAAGATATTTATTTTATTCTTATGTCAAAAGCCATGAAGGGATTACCTGGCGCAGGAAATTGAAAACGCATTGTTGTCTCCTTTTGCCAAAATGTGCAGAAATTCGGGTTAATGATTAAGCCGTGGATAGAAGCCCTTTATGTCCCATGGAAATGGAAATGCAGCATGGTCGAGGCCTGATTATTCCTTTGTATTCGCTCTGTCTCCCCTACATCTCATTCACTAGGTTCATAATTCCACTGCAGGCCATGGAGTAAATAATAAAAAGATTTAAAACACTTAAGGGAAGGACTGTGCTATTTGTAGCGATGTATTTTTTTCTCTTTTTTGAGGACGCACTACCTCATTTGGTTGGGGGAGGAGGAGAGGCAACCACTTGATTTGAACAGGCTTTCCAAGGCGCTACTTCATTTGCATAATTTTTCTTGTCTATGGTGACGCTCTGGTTCGGGGCAGTTCACTGGTGACTGCATGGTACTAGTGAAGGATCACATAGGCCAGCATAGCTTTGACTGACTTTAATATTGCTATGAAGCACTGGCCACTGCTCTATAGCAAGACGATCCATTCAATCTTGGGACCAGACAAGTCTTATCTCGTTGACCCGACAGCTCACGCCTGCTTTCGTAATCTCGGTTTACCCATCCACGTCGAGTAGGGGAAAAAAAGGAAAAGGAAAAAAAAGGGGGCTTCTCTCGGCTCTTCCCTTTTTGTTGTGGCTGCTAATGCTTGGTGTATGGCAGGGCGCAGTCTCCTACCGCTGCTTCACCCAGTCAGCCCTGTCTTTAAACTTTTCTCTGGATTACTGCTTTGATCGATTTCGTCGCTGAATGAGAAAATATTGCTTGGTGCTCTGCATTCGTCGTAAGAGGATAAGGTAAGCAGGCCAGGAATAGGCTCCCTCGGTTGTAAATGGCTGAGTTTGTATGTCGCGCGGTGATTTATCACCGTATGACTTAGATCTCGGTTCAGGAAGAGTTCACACACACAGTCAGGCAGCCAGATTTCTCCAGCGTGGAGCAGAGGGCTGCGCAGAGAGCTCACGTCTGTCTTTTGTCTCTCTTTCTGTGCCATTTATGACTATCGCAATGGTTCGCCTGGAGATACACACCACAAAGCTTTGTGATATCTTTTCCCGGTCATCATGCGTGCAGACACAGTGAAGACATGTTCTTTCACTCTGCGGTTTAGCATCGCTGAGGGCATTTTAAACTGATTTGCTTTTTGCTATTGTATGCAGAAGAGTCCACAATTGTTCTACGTTTACATTTTCAGTTATGATAATGCATTGCGTAGTAATGCGTCTTTTTCGGGGCTATAGATTATGAAATTCAAAATTTTTGTAAAAAAACCCCCTATTTTTTAAACATAATTATCGTCGGGGTAACTTTTACTATCAGACATAAAACAACCTGACTCATCGGTTATAATATCAATAGTGTTGCATGCAATATGTATTTTTTTAATGTATGTACTTGTTTTATTCACTGTTCCCTTATGAGGCGACGGGCAATGGCTAAATCTCTAGAATTTACAGAGCAGACAACAGATGCATGGGTTCAGAACCAAGTGAAAAATGAACGGGAAAATTGTATTGGTGTTGAAAATCCTTAGCTTAGAGATAATAATAATAATAATAATAATAATAATAATAATAATAATAATAATAATAATAATAATAATTGTTGAATAACTGTTGAATCCACCATTTCATTGTTAATGTCACATTAAAAAATATTTCCCCCAATAGAGCGGTGATATGTGTCTATAATGGTTTATAATGTCTCCAGTACTCCCCGAGGTTACCTGCATGAATTATGGCGTTCTAGCAGCCGCCTCTAGCTGTGCCATCCCCGGGTTTCTGTCTGCCTAATACTGGCTTCGGTACGGCTTGGCTGCTCACCGGGCCGCTCATTCCGAGCTGGCAGTCCCGGCCCACTGACCCCCATATATCACTGCGACCGGCCGCCGTTCAGACAGCAGCCATTACTGTGGGCCTACTAGAACAAAGTTCAAACCATGGTCATAGAAATGCACGGATGCCGGCCGGTTTTTCAGGTTTTTTCGGGGCCCTCACATTTTTCCATCATTATGAGGAAAGACAGAAAAAACACAAAGAGAGATTATGTGGCTATTGATGCTCTTTGCACACACAAGCTCAGGGTATTATATTCTCTTAATAAACGATTTATTTTTTCTACAAGTGAAAAATAAAATGGGTTAAAGGCTTGTGGATCATAGGGAATGTTTTCACTAGCTATATAGGAAATTAGATACAGTGTTGACAGCCCTGTTGGTAGAATAACAGTGTAAAAGAAATATTATTTTCCTGTGTGGTAACCCGCTAACAAGCTATTTCCACAGCACATTTTCCCCGCATTTCTCCACAAGGCCTACTGTAACTATATTTTGTTTCACTGTTCGTTAGACTCAAAGATTTAAAACGACATCCAGCTTCTTTTCATGTTTCAAAATGATTTGACAATCTGAATTGCTTTTAAAAAGGTTTTATGTTTGGCACAGATGGTAATACAAGGTTAGTGCGTGCCTCTGTGCCCCGTGTAAGCCATAAGGTAAACGGTAATAGTCCACAGAATTGTTGGCCCTATCTTGCCTCCATAGTCTCCAGTGTCAGGGCTGCATTGAAAAGTAAGATGGATCGCCACCATTTCTTCTCCTCACAGTGCTTCTTGTAACCCTAGGTTCACCCAAGGAGGCCATTGGAGGAGAGGCGTCACGTGACCACGGGGTGCCAATGTTATTCTACAAGGGTGTCAAGACCCTGTCAGTTTCTGAAATAAATATTGGGAAACGGCGAGATGCAAAAGGCAACCTACTACGACAGCTCTGCAATTTACAGTGGCTACCCATATCAAAGCGCAAATGGCTTCAGTTATGATGCCAATCAGGTCCAATATCCCCGGGCCTCTCATGTGGAAAGTGAGTACCATCGACCTGCCTGCTCCCTGCAGTCTCCTGACGGCTCCGTGGCTTTGCAAAAGCCGGGGGAGATGGAGGAGAGCTGCGACAGGACCACAGCCATTCAGGCGGCGCAGTCCAAGGTTCATCCCGAAAGCAATCAACCGCAGGTGCCGGTGTCAGGCCCACCCCCTTCCTCACAGTCCCCCGGTGCTATCAGCCAAAACACAAGCAACGGGTCCAACCAACCAACCAGTGCCAAGAACGACTCCCCGACCTCTACTGCTCGCAGCAAGCAGATCTTCCCCTGGATGAAGGAATCCCGTCAGAACACCAAGCAAAAACCCACCAGTAGCTCCAGTTCAGGTACTCAGAACCTAAACACTACTGCCTCTAACATCCACATACCTTGATAGTCTCCAATCAGAAAGTTACTCTAGTCTGCCAGAAAATGCACAGGTGGTGAGCAGGTAAGGGGTTAAAAGAAAGGGGTGGAAGGTGGGGGGCAATACAGAACAATAATTGCCCTGGGAAGGTCATAATGGTAAGCTTTCTGCACTGTGACACAAAGCTGTTAAATGTTTTAAATCACCATTAATCAGGGCTGCTATTGCTGCAAAAATGTATAATCACTGCTATAACTCCACACACCTTTTACTATTAAAATAATTTAGTTTACACTGCAGTTACTCAGAAACTGCAGTGTAAACTCACAGACTAGGACGACAGTGCAGTGTAGTTAAAAACAGTAAGGATTTAAAAATCTCTTTGAAGTTTGTAGAAATGTTACAATGATATATGCAATGCAAAGTTGTAGACAGTGGAGAAACAGTTTGCCACATTAGCAGTGGATTCCATTTGTTGTCCCTTTTGCCCTGCAGCTGACCTGTCCCTACTGTAAACAGACATATCCACTGATCACATAATGGTCCTGGACAGACAACAAACACACACAACAGTTGTTTCAGTTTGTCCTGCTGTTTTGATTAGCGAAAAACTCTGTGGGTCAGTGTGCATGTGTGGGAGTTGGTCCGTAGGGGTGTATTTACTTAGAACCAAGCAAAACATTTAGAAATGCACATGTTCCCACGAACTTCTTATTTTGTAAATTTGATGGTTGCTGCTTTAATTGAGGTATGTAGGTTATAGTACATTGAATTCAGCAAAGACGCGTGGCTCGATTAGTATTTGGAGACGTTTTTTTTCTTTTTACGCACGTTTACGCACGCAAGGTAGAGCCTGCTGTTTTTCTAAAGGGAAGGCGTAATGGTCAAAGCAGCATGGTAGCCTTCTTTGTTATGTTGTTAAGAAGTCTTCATTAGGTGTATCCAATGGGTAACGATACCTCACCGACAATTTTGGAAACCTCTTCACTCACGTTTTATGCAGGTACTAATTCCAGATTCCAGACAACTCGGTGAATCAAAGCGGTATTTGGGGGGTCTTTATTCACATAGAGACAATCTAAAAATTCAGGGCTCTTCATCTTTACTTTGCCTTCTGTTTAAGTAGTTAAAATGGAAAGCAGACTGGTTTCAACTTGAATTATGATTGGAATGCGTTTTAATCAGTTAGAATAACGCCTGGAGTTTTTAGCATTTATAAGAATCTGCTGCACATCTTTTACGTACGCAGCAAAGGTGCACAGCGCTTAACGTATACGTTACCGTCCGTGCCTTTCTTGAATATAACCAACTAGCCTTTTGAAAACCAGTTCGTAAGAACTCATCCTGCAATCATCGTGTGATTCACGACATTTCGTGTACTCCACGTGATCACTTCGGTATCATCTATGACATAGGAAATTGGGCCAGATTATGTCATGTTGCAATCCTATTACTTGAGGTTTGGGCGACAGGTAGTGATATTTATTAATATTGGCCGCCTGCCATAACAGTGAGTAGACCAACACCTTGCAGTTCGGCAGCCAAGATCCAGCCTCTTAAGCTTATCAGCGAGGGCAAGGCGAACTGTTTTGTATACCCCGATGAATACATAATGCTTGTGTTTGCATTATGTTTGTGCTACTGTGCAACTATGGGGGAAAATGAGGGTCAGGATGTTTTAGTAGTAAATCTGAGGGTACCCGGTTCCATATCAGATACTGACCCACTATTCTCCAGTTACACTGCTTGCTTTGCAGTTTGTGTAGCTGTGTCTATACACTGATTGGAGACTGACTTATGAAGCCTTGATGATAACTCTTGTGATTTGCTAACAGGGAGCAGGTTTATTAAAATGTTGAGATGTTTGCACCATACGCACACATGCACGTTATTAATATTATTGGTCATTATGATACAAGTGGGTATATTTATTTGGTAACCTCCTCAGTCAACACCACCGCCCCCTCCTGATCGCAGAGTTTGCTAACAGCTATGTGTTGTCACATGATTTCACTTTCACTCTCCTGTCTTTGCCTCTGTGCTTCTCTCTGTATAACGGATTACTGACTGACATCCTCCTCTCCTTCATCCTGACAGTGGAGAGTTGCCCCGGAGACAAGAGCCCCCCGGGGTCAGCAGCATCAAAGAGGGCCCGGACAGCTTACACTAGCGCTCAGCTTGTGGAGCTAGAGAAGGAGTTCCACTTTAACCGGTACCTCTGCAGACCCCGGAGGGTGGAGATGGCTAACCTGCTCAACCTCACAGAGAGACAGATCAAAATCTGGTTCCAGAACCGCAGGATGAAATACAAGAAGGATCAGAAAGGCGTCGGAATGATGCCTTCTCCCGGTGGACAGTCCCCGCGCAGCCCCGTGGGCCCCGCTTCCGGTGGTGGCGGTGTGGGAGGCGGATACCTCAACTCTATGCATTCTCTCGTAAACAGTGTACCATATGAATCCCAGTCGCCGAATTCTTACAATAAACCTCATCAAAATGCATACGGTATGCCTACGTCATACCCCCCTCCTTTAAACAACTCCCTCAACAACTGCCCGCCCTCCCAGAAGAGGTATCCCGGGAACGACTCTGCCACGCCCGAGTATGACGCGCATCCCCTTCAAGGAAATGGCAGTTATGGGACGCACATGCAAGGCAGCCCTGTTTATGTCGGCGGAGGTTACATCGACTCAATGCCCAGTTCTGGGGCCTCTGTTTTCGGTCTGACCCACCTTACTCACCCACCGTCTGCAAACATGGAGTATAATGGAGCAATCACAATGGGTAACAGTCAGCATCACGGAGTGTGTGATCCGACACCGACGTACACAGACCTAACGCCGCACTACTCTCAGGGAAGAATCCAAGAAGCGCCCAAACTGACGCATCTGTAGCAGTGGCGCTGCTTGGATCACTCCGCCCATTGTCTTACCCACCTCCAGACATATTACTGCTTTGTTTCTGCGCCTCCTCACGGCTTCCACCTTCTCTCTGCTTTTGTTTATGGTTTCTATAGGTTTTGGTGTGTGAAGTAGCGTAGGATAAATAATCATGACTTGCTTGAATTTGCTCGTGTCATTGTCTCACAGAGACCTTTATCTGGGCTGTAGGAATTTTAAAGCGGGGAGGGGAGGGGAGGGGGGGCACAGCATATGCATAGACTTATTTAATCTTTTTTTTAATAATAATGTTCTAAAATCAAAACTCAAACAGGGTATTATGAACACATGTTATCCATTTTCAATGTGAATTTGTCCGTCTTTATTTATCCGCAGTTGAAGAATTATGTTTTTGGTTTTTTTTTGCATTTTGTTGCACTTGTGTATAAGGATCCTTCAAGAGCCACGAGTTGGGCTCATGAGGGAAATACATTTTCAGAAGCAAGGGCCATGAGCTTACACGCAACCTCCCTTGCTTATGTTTTGTTCCATTGGACTTTCTAATGTTATTTATTTAGTTTGGTGTAAAGATAAAAGAGTTCTTTAGTATTATTTGACACCCCCTCCATCTTTGTGTGGGGAGAAGGTTGGTGGGAAATTCGCGTCTCGGCCCTTTTCAGCCCATACATGTAGTCTGCATTAGCTTAATGCAGAAGCAGCAGAAAACCATGTTCGTGTTACATACTATGTTTCCATTTTTCTTCGTCGAAGGAGGTGTTTTATTTTTCTCAGCGAATGTAAAATCAATCAGTCATGCAATAAGAGTGGAAAAGAAGGACATACTACGTTAGCAGTTTCTTTATTGAAGAAAAAAGAAACAAACTTTTTTTTCGATGTCATACATTCCATGCTGCTCCAGTTAGAACAAATAAATAAAAGAACTGAAATATACTGAAAGCATAGCCTTCGATTTTAATTTAGACTTCGCAGAAAGCATTGCACATGGTCACAAATCAAAACGAAAGAATCCCATGAAGCAAAATAAAAATATAAATATGTATCTCTAGTTTCTCTGCACAAAATGAAGGTGATGAAAAATCAATTTCCAAATATGTAGTCAGGCAATAAGACATAAAAAAGGCTGATAAAACAAGCTGCTAACAACGATAAATCATAGAGAATATCCAACATATACAGTGGGAATTTATTTGTATTTTTGCATGAAAAACACGTGGAATACTGGCCATAAATATTATCCATTGACATTAGGGGAAATATTGGCAGATAAAGTAAAAACACTGATAAAGGCTACTTGATTTTCTTTCTCTCCCCTTCGTTTGATTCGACGTGAAGAAAACTCCAGGGTGGCCCTCTCCCCTCCTCTCATCTGCGTGGGCACATCCATAATAATAAAAATGTCACCGGGGCCCGTGTGGAGATTCTGCAAGAAGACAACAAGCTAAATGAGAAATCGTTTAAGAAATAATTCGCTGATATTTTCAGTCAGTCAAATGCGGTCAGAGAGGATACAGTCTGAACTAGAAGCATAACCCAGCTTATTTGTCTCATTATTCTACAGATTTACTGATGTCAGAGTGGTAAAGCCAGCTCGGTACGAAGCACCTCGGTGGTGGTGATGATGATGATGGCGACAACAAAAAGAATGATCAGTTGGAAGCTTACGAAAATATATTCATGTGTTTCTAATTTTATAAAATTAAAAAGGCTGTACAGAAATTATTATTATTATTATTATTATTATTATTATTATTATTATTATTATTATTATTATTATTATATCTTTCTTTAAATCATTTGCGGCTATTTTCAGTATTTTTACAATTCCAGCATACATCAGAGGCACAGAATTAACTAAATATTTCTGGAAAATGTAGACATAATTACATTTAACATGCTCCTTTTATTTCTAAACCAAACAGCGTTTCTTCTTTCCTTTTTTCTACAGTTGCTACATTATTTGTTCTCTTTAATTTTGCACTAAAAATAATTTCAGCCCAAACTGACTGATATAAGTGGGCATGAACATTACTGGCCCTGACATATGGCTAGCAGGGGAAACTAGAACAATTGAACCATGGTGTGTCACTGCACCAAAAAAAAAAAAAAAAAAAAAAACAGAA
>VUQK01017877.1:9464-23149 GCA_015106715.1 Bujurquina vittata
ATATATGATTTTTACTCATTGAGCTCGTCTTATTTTTAAATGGAGCTTTCTTTTGTGTTTTATATCATATTAATATTTTTGTCATGCATTTTATTTTGTTGACCTACATGTATTATACTTTACTAATGCTATTTTGTTATAGGTTGTATTTCCTTAGTTTTCACTGCAGCTGTTTTCTAATTTGTTTCATTCCCAATTTTTTTTTTTAAAAAAGCCCAATTTTAATACTAAAATTAGGGTAAAAATTAAAATTACGATTGTATTTTAATATCAAAGAATATTGCTGATATACACTCATCCAGCAATTATTAAATACATTTAAGCTGTCTGGGGTGAATGTGGACATCTAGTGGCCAGAATCATATTGACAAATACTGACCCTTTATTGTGTGCCAGTTATATATAGAAATCACACCTCTCAAAAACAAAGCTCTTTAAACACAGAAAAGAAACACAGACAACTGTACGTTACATTCCAAAGTTAAATTTTATGTTAATAGAAATAAACATTTTCCAGTCACTTTATTTTACAATGTCATACCATCCATATGACGACAGACATGAAGCCATATCTAGACGTGGAACCTGATGTCAGTAAAGTCATTAAAACACACTCATGGTTGATTTAGAAGCACAAATGAACAGAAACATCATTGAGCAAATGTTATATCAAACTACTTATGAAAGCGTCTTTACAAAGAAAATCCCAGCGTCGTCCTTGTGCTTTACAAAGGCTCAACAAACCTGTACATGTGGACGTCGGCATTGCAATGAATAATTTATGCTGCAGACTAACTGCGACAGTAATATTAACTCTCAGGCATTAACATTATTTTTGAGCCGTTTAATACACTACACCTTAAAAGACAAAACAGGGATCTCCTATTAGGAGGCATCATGTTTTTCAATTCAAACCTTTTACAGAATGTTCAGGGAAGCCCAGGAAACTAAAGAAGGTTACAGGTTACAGGCCCTGACCTCACTGGAGCCCAAACCTGCAAGAAAAATTTTGAAAGGGCAGTTTGACATTTTGTGAAATCCTCCTGTCTGCTTTCTTGCTGAATTAAGGCCAGACGAGAAGACTGTTAGAGCCACGAGCCAGTTAGGGGAATGTACAAATCTACTGGAGAACTGGAATGGTTAGGGCAAGCAGCACAGGGCACGACCAGCTGGGGTTACGGATGAGAATATATTGAGGTTACGATCAGGAGAAATTCATGCTGACAGGGGAAAACAGACTTCCCTGGAAACAGTGCCTGGCTTTGTCCACCGGTAACAAAATCCACCTGTCATCACCCCTACAACTCACATACTAACATACATTTATTCTGTACAATATCCTGCTTTATACCTATACTTCTGTACAGCACAGTTTTGCAAGTTTTAGTAGGAGGTTTGCTTTTTCTAAAACTGAACTAGCTCTTTGTCCTGCTGCTAGTCTGATGCTGAGGTAGGCTACAGACCTCCATTTCACCTATAATTAATCGCACAAGCGTAGAAAGAGGTGACCTGATAGCAGAATGCAGTGGATAGCACATTTTTACATTTATTTTGCAGCGTGACCGTTACTTGCAGGTTCACATTATCAATACAAAAGATAATCAGCATATAAGTTCATGTATTAAAATGAACTGAGCTACCCAGGAAGATATAAAGCAGTTAAAATGAGCACCAACGTCTGTGTCAAAGAGCAGAAGAACACATCTTAAAATCTTTTAGGTTTTTCTTTAAATCATCTTTATGCATTTAGCCAGCACAAAATTAATATGACAACAGATAAATGTCATTGGTAACTTCATCTTTTTTTTGCTGATTCAATGTAGTATATCTTTTTCTAAAAAACAACCATTGTGGACAATTTTGTCACAGATACTTCGTCACTTGTGCATTCCTGCTTTGTTCTTTAGTTAAAAAGAAAGAAGAAAAGAAAAAAAGAGCACTTCCTCCAATTTATCTCTGTAACTCTCGGCAAGAAAGCAAACATATTCCTCAAAATGTCAAACAAGTCCTTTAAAAAGAGGTGATCTTTCAGCAGTAGTCGTTTTTGGCTTTGTAGCTTAGTCCAGAAGGTGAGACCCATTCACAGTAAAAGGTAACTTACATAGTAATAAATAGTAAATGGAAAGATGCCAAACGTCATATCTTATGGTACAATAAAAATACACCGTTTTAAAATAACTTGTTACAATATCATAAAATATTTAGTTGAAGAACAGATTTACAATTTTTCTTTTTTAAATAATCTCTTCTTTTCCACGGTTAGTTATTGTAAGGCGGGATCTTTTGTTTTAATCAAGCAGCATGACCTGCAATTCTCCTGACCTGATATGTTAGAAGAAATAGACACTGACATGGATTTCACTGTGAAACACCCTACCTGTCACTATGGAATTAATCTTAAAGACTAATTTCTAATTGATTTGAATCCAAAATGGAAGCAGTAGAGGACAGGTAACTTTAACTGGGAAGCATGCCGACATGGAGATCGTAAAGAAGGGTGTCACTAATAAACTACCTCGAAGTAATTACTCGTGTCAGATATAAGAAAGACAAGCCACAGTTCAAACAAACAGATGACAAAGGGCTTCTTACAAAGAACTGGGAGAACCATTTAAATCTATTAAGCCACCCACCTGAGATCCAAACATCACCTCTGTAATCAAACATGGAACCCTTTTTTTTTTCCTTAGTTTGTCAAAGAAACATCAAAAATACAGACTGAAACACATGATGTTATCATAACTGGAAAACTTGGACCAGTGGTAAAGATCACCTGGAATGTAACCACAGGAAGTTACGAATGTTTTCAAACTTAAAGGTAGGAGGTAAAACATTTTCCATTTAACAAATAAAGAGGGAATAATAAAGAGGAAAATTTTAAGCACTCTCTTTTGGCAACACCCTGTCCTTGAGGTGAGTATCAAGACGCAGAAGCCACCTCGCTTTAAGGATAATGTCACACCTGTCCAGAGGAGTCGAGCGTAAGGGTTGCAGGACAGACTTTGATTTACATTAATAGTGTGGAAAAGTAAGACGATGCTGTAAATGAATAATAAAGCGAAAACTTAAAGTGCCTCCTGTTTTCTTTCACAGGCAACCCACTGCTAATCAAGCTGTAGCATTTATTTAAGGGTGTGAGTGTGTGTTGTGACTGCGTCTGTATAAGTGTAGGTGTGTGTGTGCGTGCGTGCATGTGTGTGTGTGTGTGTGTGTGTGTGTGTGTGTGTGCGTGTGTGTGTGAGGGAGAGAGTACTGCTGGCTTCTCCTGTTGAAACAGTCTTTCCTCTCAGCTGCAGTTGTGTCCCACTGGGTGTGTATGAAGATGAGCCCATCAGTGACCAGGATACTGAGGTGGAGAGTAAGGTGGTGGGGCTGAAAAACAAGTAGGAAAACGCACGCACGCACACACACACACACACACACACACACAAGTTAGCCCTGTGCTCTAAGTCTGAAAGTTTGGCTTTTGTTTGTTTGTTTGTTTGCTGCTACAGTTCTCTGGCCAGACTATACCTGTATTTTCCAAAGGAGCTTAGAGGTAGACATGTGTATGAGACTGACCAGGACCACACAAAATATACATGGCTACAACACCAAAATACTGACCACAGTACTGCACGTAAAACCTGACAGGTAGTGAGAAAGGGTAAGAGCCTCCGGGCATGCCAGTGGCTCTGATGCAAACCAGGCCTTTTTTCTCTCTCTTTGTTTAGCTTGGTAATGTGCTTACAGTGTTTGTGCTGCAGCAAACACAAACTGATGCTGTTGTAAACGTGGCTGATGATTCTATAAGTCTTTAGGGACTTAATGAGGCTGGATAAAAACACACGTTATAACAATTCATACTGAGGGGGAAGAAGAACATCCATACGATGTTTCATGGGAACGCTTGCTGAAACGTCAGCTTTATATTACAACTAAAGAAAAGAAAAAATACGGTGATTAACACAAGTCACCTGGAAGATTGTCCCAATCCAATCAGACGATTAGCAAAAGTTTTAATCTGCTAGGAGCATTAGGGGAAAAGTCACCAAATTTGGCAAGATTCATTATTAAAATAAAACACAATGTTGTTAATCAAAGTAGCAAACAGAGGTGCTACAAATGCCAAACTAGTGGAGAGATGACACAGTCCTCCTTTGAGGGAGGAAATGTCCCTAATCAAAGAGGGCTATGTCCAATATAGAAAGCATCCATTCACTGGAGAGCACAAATTCAATACATGTTAGGGTGAACTGCACTTAAGTCTCTAATATTTTTTTATTACGGAACATTATGAAGAGATCACCCAGAGAATCATGAATATTGAAAGTAAGTTTTACACCTGTAGTTCACCAAATATCTTGTTGGAAGCACCAAAACCCCCCCAAAAAAACCAGCATCACCACCCATACTTCCCGATAATACCACAAAAGCAGTGACTTTCCAGCAGTAAGTAAAACAACTCTACATTATAGCACATCATTTGTTGTTTTATGTGCAAAAGCGACTGTGTTGTAACATAATGGACATGAACCTAATATCACAGCCAGGAAACATTTTGACCCAATTTCTACTCTGAGTTTTTGAGTCTGCTCTGAGGGAAGTTATGCTGGTCTTACCCTGGCTGTATGAAGGATCCACTGGGTGCGGCGGGTATGGTCCCGGTTGCATCATTGGGTACTGCGGGGGCATGCCAGAGTACTGGGGCGCCATAGGGTAACCTACAGGTGGATACTCTGAGGGTCCAATTGGTTTCCCATAAACATCATACATAGGCTCAACCGGGTAGCTGGCCATGGGGATCTGCTGGGCTGTGGATCAAAGAAGCTCGCACAGTTATGAAGGAAAATCCTTACTTCAGGGTTGTCTGCACAGGCGTGGACATAACAGTGAGAGATCTTACCATCATAAGGTGTCCGGCCCCTCTGCTGCCTTCTCTGGTAAAGATAACAGCAGGAGCACATGAAGCAGCAGACCATGGTTGCAATGATGGCCACAAACAGGAGGATGGAAGAGGCAATTCCAGCTAAAGTGGTGGGGCTGAGAAGAAGAAGAAAAAGAGTAGAGGAACTAAAGTACAAAGCATTCCGATTCTTAGCCTCATGTTGTTCCTCTCCCTCTATGCTTCTAATTATGACTCAGTCTAGAGAGAATTAAAGTAGAGGTGGCTGTGATGTGAAGCTTTTGATTTTGCAAAGACTGACCCTGACATCGCATCCCAGCAAATGTCATAGACTCTGCACCTCTCTGTCTCAACTAGATTCCATCACCTCATAATCTCAGTGAAGCAACAAAGCCCTCCATTTTCTTTCAGCCTCGGCTGCCCACTGATCTGATCTCCCACCAGGCTTAATAAGCTGCAAGTTATCTGCTGGGTGCTGAAGAGTGCTGGATGGTTTCAAATGCTCTGGAGAAAAACTGCCATGCAGCCTCTGGCTGGCATCAGTTTTTTTTCCCCTTCTTAGTACATTTGTCCCTAATGATTTATCTTGGTTGCTGTTGTTTCCATTTGCCTGTGGAGGGCACAGCTATAATGTTATCAGCTGAAGAGGTCCTACTGCTCTAACCAGGACTGTCTTCCCATGCCATCAGAACGTTATCTTCACTTCTCTGTCTCATAACTGTTATTCACTGTAGACACTCACACACAAAATGCAAATCAGACAAATAATATAAGTAAAACGTTCTGTCTGACTTATCCACTGGCTGATAAAAACCGTGGGAGGAAGCTAAATACTTCAAATAAGTTAATAAGGAGCGAAAGACCTTGAAATTAGACAGAAGCAGACAGGCTTTATTTTTGTACTTCACGTTATTTATATATATATATATATATATATATAATTGAGCAGAGCATAGTGCAGTGTTTAGCACTGTCACATCACAGCAAGAATGTCCCGGGTTTGATTTTTAACTGGGGCCTTTCTGCCTGTTCTTTGCATTTTATCCAATACCCTGCAAGTCTAAAGATATGCTAGGTTAATTGGTATAGCCAGGGTGTGTTGTCTGTCTTCCACTCAAATTTAAACGGCAATGTGCGTGATTCAAGGGGATAAAAGTCTCCTGCAGTGTTTGTTCTTGAGGCAAGAGAACAAACACCGACTCTTGATGTCAAGTAAATGACAAAATAAGTAATAAAATTATACCCCACCCCCCCACCCCGGCTGCGTCTACACCCACCTGAACTGGAAAAGCATGCAGCGCTTCTGCTCCCTCTCCGTGATCATCTTGAAGGCGTCCAGGCAGCAGTAGCGTCGGTTGCAGTTCCCACAGCAGAATGTGATGAGAGGGCAGTCAAAGCCATTGTGCCAGGTGCCATTTTTATCCACGTACCACAAACAGTCCTCGTTCCCACTGACTGCAAAACAACAAGAGCAACACAAATGGCTGGATGACACAACAGAGGAAGTGATCAAATGACCGGCTGTGAAAAGAAGCAGAGAAATGAGGAAAACTGCAAGCTCTACTTGAGTTTGCTCTTTAAAGTGATTATTTTCCTTTTCCTCTCTCCTTTCTGACACACTGTTTGTTTTTATCAAAGTCCTGTCTGTTAATTCACAGATCCTGCTCAGGTTTGCCTTGAGCAAAACATAAATATGCATTTTGAACATTTGCTGGCGCTTCTTTCTTACATTTTTCTTATTCCAGACCAGACAGTCACAATGCATTATTCAGCAGATCCCTGTGGCAGAGGCTGAAAACTGATTCGGGCTCCAGTACTGGAAGGTACCCAGGAGCTTTCAAGGACCTGAATGGCTGTAACAAAAGATCACTTTCACTGTCGGTAAATCTGACAGTCCTGGAACTGACTATGAAGTATTTATAAAGCGTTTATTAAATATTTGGCATTTTTTAAACTGAAAAAGTGAGCTTATTTTCAAAACAGTTATTAATTTTGCTAATTTGCAGCTTTTTTCAATATTTAGTGGGGTGGGCACATCCATTTCAAAATCTGGATCCAAGAAAAGTATATTTCATTTCTATGGTCTGTGGGCTTGAAAAATGATGCTTCACAGACAAGCTGAGAAACACATGCTGTCTTCTGAACGAAGAAACATATTATAAGCTCTTAATTGAGCTAAAAAGCACACACATGATTATGTTTTCCACAGCGTATAATTGAAAGCAGCACTAAATTACAGGTCACAGTATGTTTGTGCAGGCTTTACTGCTTACACATACTCTGGGTTTTTTTTTTTCTTGTCTCAGAATTGGCCTTTTCGGGGGTGACGACACAAAGCTGGTTCACATACTGTAAAGGCCAAGAGTTTTATAACAAAGCTGCACATTTTTACAACAGTGATGTCTATTAAACTTGAGTAAATGAAGTTTACCAATTAACAAAACCTGGGCTTAAAAAAATATTTAATTCCAATACTGGGGGTGATTTTCTTTTCTTTTCTACCCAGGAAAAACCCAACAATGTCATGCGTGTTAGGTCATTTGATGCGAGCTGCAGCCTGTATGTAAATAAGATGACACATTTACCCTGAGAGAGCTGCTTTTGCGTGCTGACCTGACTACATTAAACTAATGGAAACTTCATTAAAGGCTCTCTACGACAGCATCAAGCCAAGATTTGTATAGGCTTGTCTCCTGAACCAGCTGACATTAAATTTGGTTCAAGACCTTTGAGTGTTGGCACTGACAATACATGCTCTCCACTTTTATACAAGCCTTAATTAAAAAAAAAAGTTAGAGTTTGTTATTAGTATTGTTTAGATGCTTACACCACTGAGTGTGTGGCTCATCTCCAAACTACCATTTGGCACACTGTGACAGCTCTAAACATGCTGAGTAACAGCAGCAAACCCACTGCAGCAAATTCTACCTTCACTGCAGTTATGATGTTCCATTTTTGAAACCATTTAAAGAGGTTTTGACTTAACTTCATGAGCTGAAGTTTAATGCATGATACTGGTGGTCCATTCCATACTGTTTACATCAGTGTGGTCTGTATAAAGCAATTAGCACAATAAGCATTTAAATTGTTTATGCTTGAGTTTGGATCATAGATGGTATAAAAGATAGACGTAGCCACCCTGATGTCACACATAGGTCAGCGAAGTCCCTTATGGAGCCTCACTGGGCATTTTTGATGTCACCAGAAGCGGTGAGCGAGGGGCTAGACTTTTGGAATGACCATATTTTACAAAAAGAACCTCATGTTTTATTCAGCATGACCTGACTAAAGCGATCAAGCTCATAAATTCATCAGGAAAGTATTTACTGAGGTCACAGAGTGAGGGAGTGAAAGCCAGCTTTTCCACAGATTTCTATACAACCAAATCCTAATGAGTTGCCCCGGCTGCCAATTAAAAATTATGCAGGTTTAAGTGACTTCTATTTTGGCCTCACCTTTCAGACCCAGAAGCTATGTCCATCTTTTATACTGTCTATAATCTGTATTTTACTTTAATGTGTTTTTGCAGCAAATATGCAGATTAAAAAAATCTATCATACATGTACAGTTAAGTTATAGTTTAGTTATATTAAAAAGGTAAATTGTTTTGGTTTTTTTTTTACTAGCCTTTCAAAATTGTCTTTAACAAACTAGTCTGAAACTATTTGTTGCAATAAAGGGGGATTTGAACCCCAGTCTATGCCATTCTGCTGGAGAAAGCATCTTTTCCACATCATCCTCCATATAAAACAATACCAATATATCAGCATTTGTCCTGCATATAAAAAAATCTAGAGATTTGTCCTTCCGCCAATGCAAAGCTTCTTTGCATTAACTATATGTGAACTAGTCTTGCTTATATGCAGTCACTCCTGAAGACCAGGAAAACCTTGCATATGACAGGTCAATATCAGCCAATTATATCGGCCAACTCGCTTAAAGAAAACTAACTGTTCATTTCAGTAGAATTAAACGAGTAACAACAATTCAGTGAATATAGACATTTATTACAGTGCCGCTAGTTCCCGTGACAAAAGCACCAGCGAAAACTAAATGTGGCCGGACGCTAGTTATTCAGGCCTAAAATAAACACCGAAGCTCCGGGCTAACAAGTAAACAGCCAAAAGCGGCGTGAGATCACGTAACTGCAGCTCGGAGTGCGGTGAAAAATAACAAATATAGTTTGTAAAAATAAATAAACAAAAATAAATAACGAATGCATGGATCATCCGTTCAACCTCTACCGTGAGCTAGCGGTGCGGCCTGGATAGTGAGCCATAATCTTACCCTGAGAAGTGCTGAGGACGACGGCGAGCACCGCCAAAGTCACCGAGATGAGGGGCATGTTTCCCATCCCCGTTTGATTTTACACCGAGTGAGAGTATTTTCAAAGAGTGGGTGTTTTCATCGGTGTGGACGAGCACAAAGAGGCGTGCTAACGGTCGTTCTCAGGCATTATCCTGGCTTGGGAACGGCACGGGAGACGGGACGTCTCTGACAGTCGGTAATTTATCCGTGGAAATGACACAGCGCGGCTGTGACGCCGTTCACCCGGGACGAGGGGTATGCTGCCTTCACGTACTGCCCGAAAAGTTAGTGTTATTCACCATCGCTTAGCCATCGACTGTTTGCCAACAAGAAAATGGAATATGTAATATTACTGTGGCAGTGGTAAGTGGAAGAAGTAACCTTATCTTTTTACTCAACTAAAATACACAGGTACCCAGGAACAAGTACACGTCTTACATTAAAAATTTGAAAAGCATGAGATTAGCAATAAAATATCAGATGTACTCATTATACAAAGCAGTCTTTAAAAGAAAAAAAGCGCAGCATATTAAAAATCATACATAAAATTATAATTATTAATGCAATAATGTGAACATCGTTTTAAATATTGCCTGATATTTCCGCATATATTGCGGAACATCTTGTTAAGAGCTCGACTTTTCAAGCATCCTTGAATGTGTCTTCCCACCCCTGCCCCGCACAATCTGGGTTTTGGCAAGTACCTGATAAACTGCTTTAATGTCACACTGGGACTAAACATTGTTAAAGCACGGCAAGGCCATATGATTGAAAACCCTGTTATTCATAGGAGATCAAAACAACCCACCTAACTGGGCCATATAAGCCTAAATTTATTATTTTGCCTGTAATAAATATGCAATTATGAACCTCGTTTGCATGATTAATTTAGGGGAAGGAAAACACAAAAACAGGCAAAAGTTTATAAATGTTCTACAAACTCATGGCCTCCCCACGTAGCTAAACGGTTTGACCTTCTTAGTAGCTTTGCTCTAATCTGTTAAGCTGGGAGACATGACACCTTTGAAAGGCAAAACATTACACACTGCAAACACCAAACAGTTTCAATGATGTGTCATGGAAGTCCACGTGTGACCACCCACTCTGCCTTCCCTTTGGACTGTTTGTGTAGCAGGTTTGTATATTGATATATAACATTTAGATATCTTATTAAAATATAGTGATGTGAAAAAGTATTTGCCCCTTGCCTGATTTTTTTTTAATATTTGTCACACATATTAGATATTCAAACTAATTTAATATCAGATAAAGTCACACACAGGCCTGATTACTGCCAGACCTGTTGAATCAAGAAATTGCTTAAAAAGACTGTTTGACAAAGTGAAGCAGCCTAAAAGATCTTAAAAAGCAACATTATGCCACAATCTAAAGAAACAGTTGAGAAAATCATTGACATCTATCAGTCTGGAAATGGTTACAAAGCCATTTCTAAGGCTTTGGATCACCAGTGAACCACGGTGAGAGCCATTACCCACTAATGGAGAAAATTTGGAACAGTGGTGAACCTTCCCAGGAGTGGCCGGCCTAACAAAATCACTCCAAAAGTGCATTAAAATACTCATCAAGGAGGTCACAAAAGAACACAGAAAAACATCTAAAACTAACACAGCATTTCATAAAAAGAACATTATACTAAGAGTCAAACATGGTGGCAGTAGTCTCAGGCTGCTTTGCTACTTCAGGATGACGTCTGCTCTGTACCAGAAAATCCTGAAGGACGGTGGGCGAGCAGGCGACCATATGTACTGCATGGCCGTGGTGCAGCTGACCTGGATTCACATCTGACCCGTGGCCCTTTGCTGTTTGTCTTCCCCTCTCCACAGTTCACTATCCAATAAAGGCAGAAAGGCCAAAATATAATTAAAAAAAGACACTCCTGAAGAAGAATGTCTGGCCATCAGCTATGCAGCAAGACAATGATCTGAAACATGCCAGTAAGTCCACCTCTGAATGGGTCAAAAAAAACAAAATGAAGCTGGCGTGGTCAAAGTCTGGACTTAAATCTGTTTGAGATGCTTTGGAATGAATGACCTAAAAGAGGCAGTTCATGCTCAAAAAACCTGCAATGTGGTTGAATTTAAATAATTTTGGATAGCTTTTTTCCTCCCTAATAAAATAAAATGAAGTCATTTAAAAACTGAATTTTGCATTATTAAAAACATTAAAATGTGTTTGATGATCTAAAACAATATGCAAAAAGAAAAAATCATTAGGCAGTAAATACTAAATATTATTTCACCGCACTATAGTATAAATTGCATAGTTTAACTTTTAGAAACATCTCAGTGGCTTCATGTCAGTATTTCTTCAACTTAGTGTATGTAGCATTTTACATGTATTACATGTATTTTACATGTATTAAATGTTTTTTCGTTGAGAATTTATTGTGAAATTATTGTGTGCCTTTAAAAAAAAGAGGCCATTCTTCAATAGTTTTTTTCCCTTTGAGCAGTCTGTGCGCCGATTCATATGTGAAGGACTCGGGCTGAAATTTACTCAGAAATCTAAAGGATGTGACCTCAGCTGCTCTCGTCCTCTTATTTCGAGCACTGCTGACAAACGTTAGCTTAGAACTGGAGAACACCAATTACAAACATTTTCTGCAGGGTCCCTTTTCAGACCAAAATAAATATACTCTCAGACACTTGCTTGCAAATGCCCCTTGCAAAAAAGTCAACTGTAATTGATACAGAAATTGAACTTCAGTGTTTGAGACTGCCAACATGACTAAATAATTCAGTGAAATCTCTAAGTGGAGTCACTTGTTCAGATTCATTCTGTCATAATTGATGGCAAGGGTGACAGTCTTCATCGTATTTGTTTGTGATGTTTGGAGCAGAATCATCCTCTGATTTATGTTCACCTGGCAGCCATGCCTCGCTGCAGAACTACAGCTTATTTTATGTTTAGCCTCACTTTGCCCCCTGTGGTTTTAGTGTGTTGCTCACTGCCGAGACCACAAGCTAAAGATGTATTGGGGCAAGGAGCTCAGGAGCAAGCACAAGCATCAGACCCTTTGGATTTTCATGGAAACCACCAGCACTGTACAATGATGAATGCACTGTAAGAGCTCTAATGCTAAATTAAAATTTTTCCAAAACCAATAAAGTGCAATCAGTGCAGCAGAAAGGCAGTCTGAAGCACATCGACATTGATCTGACTCAGAGAGGGAAAAACATTTTTCTGTGCTGAAGGACACAAAGAAAGAAATCTGGTGATCATTCTGAAAACGTCGTCCTGCTGGGACTTTTATTTAGAAATTTTTCATCCCAAACTCCAGTGGGTACAAGGAAATGACAAGGCTGTGAATCACCATGGCAACAGTGTTAATTCCCAAATACCCACCGTACCCCGATACAAAATAGCGGGTCTGAAAGCGCTTCATTTTCTGTCGTAAACAGTCAGTTTTCTGGAATATAAGGCTGCCAATGTTTCTCTACCTCTCAAACATCTGTGTGTTTGTTTACCTTCAATTGATGCAAAGCCCTCATGGAAGTGTTTTTCCATTCCGTTTCACTCCATTTGTACAGAAACACAAAAATAATGGGCTAAATTACAAATAACACTCGGCAAAATAGTCCATACGTACATTAAGGTTCAATCTTCTCGTCCAGGTTGAAGTTACTTCAAAATGGCGAGATCTGACCCTCTGCAGGAACTGACCAGTACGGTCGTTCACCTCGCCATGCTCCTCATTTTAACACTGTTCTTCATTCCATCAAAAGAATCAAGTAACAGGAGCATTATGGGTAAGTGCACGAGTCTCTTCCCACCCCATTGCCCTCCTCTTTTCATCCCAAGTTGTCTTTTCTTTTGCTATGTTGTAAATTCACCATGAGGGATGATGTGACGGGGCAGATGATGGAAGATGATGTGTTGGAGCAGCAAGACGGCGGGGCTAGAGGCCTATAGACTGCAGGGTTTGTCTCTCGGCTTGGTTGAGGTGGCCTGAGAACATGCTGTAACACGGCTGCTGGGCAAACTGTGTCAGGAAGTCCGTCAGGTATGCCTGAGGAGGAGACAGAGGACACAGCAGAGGTCGAATCTGATGAAATCAGAGTAATCAGGTGATAAATCCAGCGCAGAAAATTCAGGTCAAAGTACAGAATGATGCAGGTAAGACACACACAGGATTTATTAACCTTATCTCCATTTACAGTAGGGTACGATTATTCGACATTGTCGACAATAATCGACAATAAAAATAGTTGATGACGAATTTAATTGTCGATTATAGTCGTTTTTTAATTATTGGTGATTTTTTTTTTAACAAAGTGAGGCGTCTTCCTGTCCTCCTCTGGCGAGCGCAATAGCGTTCAGTGGCGTGTTAAGTCATGGTGGCTAACTGAAAAAGAACACGGCGTGCTAGACTATCCAAGGTTTGGAACTATGGGACCATACAATTTCACACTCACTACTTTTTTTTTTTTTTTTTTTAAATGGAGTGAGGGGGTGAAATTGTCCCAAACCT
>VUQK01017879.1:12228-27842 GCA_015106715.1 Bujurquina vittata
CGTACGCTGTTACCTGACGTGCCCATCGCTAGAAATGTAACTACATGATGGGTCGATGCAGCTCACAGCCACTGTGATTGACCTGTTCAGTACTGTCGATTCGTCCTGTGTGTTTCCGGCAACTTTTTTGCCTGTTGTTTATTTTATCAGTGAGACCATAACAATCATTGCCTCAATATAAGGAAAAATAATGATCAATAATGATCAGCAAATTCCTGGAGAGAGATTGCTGAAACTATCGGAATGGACGCAAATGAGTGTACAAAGAAGTGGAAAAACTTGGTAATGAACACATAATACACCACCATAGGCATAAATGCTGGCAACTGCGTCAAAGGTTCTACAAAGGTTCCCTGCAAAAGTCTAAATCAGGACTTAGGTGGACCAAGACTAATGCATCCAGTATCTTCAACACATTGGATGTGAGAGCTACTGATGAGCAGGATGAATGAGAAATGAAGAGGAAAATTCCTGTCAGCGCCAAAATGATCACCTGATCATAATTAGAACAATAAACTCCATTATTTGAATGCATTTACAATTAAGCATTTACCTGAAGGGTCTTACAGCCTTCGTCAGACTAGTGTGCCATAACCAGGCGATAACAGCTCCACAAAGGAAATTAGCATAAGCAGCATGAGCACATGGCTAATTTACATATCATTAAACACACATAACCAAAGCCATTTTCCAGGCATTACTTCTCAAGCTGTATTTATACACTTTTAACAGAAAAGGTGTTCTTATTAAAAAATGGGTAAGGACCCACTGCGAATAGCTAACACAAAGGTTGGTTGTTATACTACTAACTTAATGTTTCGAGACAGAGATGTAGTGATCTTTTTTGTTTCTCCACTGTCTTATAATCTTCATGATGTGTGTCTTTTACATCTATTCTCTTCAGCTTCCTACCTCATATATCCCCTTACTTGGAAAATAATAAAAAATCTAAATAAAGCTATTTGTGACGGAGGACAATATCATGAAACTACAAGTAAATGTGTATCTGCTGCTTTAAGATTTATGCAGCACATCTGGCAGAGCTGCTATAAAAACCATGCTGAGCTTCCAGATGCAATCCAAATCTCACAGGTTAGAGAAAAATTTCTTTCTAACTCCAAGTCACCACCATCAGCTCTGGCATCATCCCAAAACTTCCGCTTTCAGTCAGAAAGGGATCACTCCTTAATCCTAAACCATCAGAAATCCCATCGATTGCCCGTAAAGCTCGATTTTGATGTGTTTTTTTTTTTGCCGCCCTCCCTCTCTCTTTCTTTTTCATTCTCCTTTTACATCCCAGCTGCGATGGCTGAAGGCTGTCAGGAGCTGCAAGGATCTGAATTGTTGCCAACATACGTGTACATCAAAGGCGCATCATCAAAGTGCGCCATCTGTCCTGCACGGCCTAGTCTCTTCCAGGCTGTGCAGGACCGATAATAAACACAAAATAATTATTCAACACACTAATTACACAACAAGTAGAACTATTAAGCAAGATAGAGGGAAAATATGAGTTTCCATGTCATTTTTATTTACTCTTAAATAATCTCTCTTTGAATAATTTCATCATACCCTGCTGAACAGAAATTGAGACTTTAAATTTTTTTTTCGAAAGACTGAAATTAAGTCACTAGAGTCTATTTTTGAGTGAGAAAGCCCACTTTGGTAAGCCGCTTTTCCACTCAGATAAGGTGGCCGATTCGTGCTGTGGAGAACTGCTAAATATTCCATTACGCTCAGTATTTGGTTTTATCGGGTTGTCAGAAATATGATGAGAGAAGCTTGAAGGGGACGCTGATAGCAGTCGCACTAGTGCAGTAATAAAAGTTATATCCTCTTGTTGGAAACTAGTGTTTACGCAGCCACGTACTACTGTGCAGCGTGTGCAAGATTAGACAAAAACTTGTGAAGTGCACTAGTATAGCAGCATAGTGGAGAACAGTGTGCTTTAAGGACCGTAATATCTGAACTGAATACATTTGAATTCACGATTTGTGCAAAAAAAAGTCCTCTCAGCCTCTCGGGACTCTGTGCTGCATATACAATTGGGTCCATCATTTTTTTTAGACAAAGACAATTTTTAAAGTTTTGCTCCTGTGCACCACCACAGTGAATCTTAAATCAGATAATTAAGATGTGAAGTGCAGACTTTCATCATGAATTCAACTGGTTTAATGGTGAAAGGGTGAATCTAGTGGTCAGTCAATTGTCCAATTACTTTTGATCCTCAAAAAAATGGGGCAATTTTTTGTTAAATACCCTTGAAATAAAGCTGAAAGTCTGGACTTCAGTCACATTTTGATTAAAAATCCACTGTGCTGGTGTACAGAGACAAAACTACATTTTATCTTTTGTCCAACAAATTAAGCACCTGTCTGTATACACCAGTCTAGCCCCAGTATCAATTCCGTGTTAGATCAGCACGCAGGTTTGACAGAAGTCAGAATAGAAAATGTCCAATCTCTAGAAGCTGTGGGCTCAGATATGTAAGCTCTCACCAAGCCACACAGACAGTCCACATCAGAGTGTGTGCATTGGAATTCTCACTAACAGAAATATAAGGAGTAATCTGCCAGAGTCATTCATAATAATGAACAGTTCAGAGAGATAACTAGGGTTAGGTCACTGCAGCATCAACACAGCATCTTAATACATTCCAGAAATGTACAAGCAACCAACAGGCAAAAAGAAAATTTTTAAAAACACACTCAAATGGTATACACAGTTTTCTGCTGTTTATGCTTTTAATGGCATTAAATGTATAAACAGTTTTTTTTATTATTATTTAACCTGCTTCACCGTGGTATTAGAAATAAAGAGTAATTTGATCCAGACATTCAGACAGCTGCTGGAGCTCAGAAACAAGATGAAAGTACTTCAGGTTTAAAGGATTGTGTCAGCAGGACTAGAGGATGGTATCAAGTTTTAGAGAACAGGATAATTGCTATACACATATTACTGGTAGGTTTGTTGCTAATACGGATTGATGCTGAAATCCTGATGTTCACACAGTCAGATCTTATAGAAATGAAGACATCAAAGGATCAGGGTTCACAAAGCAATCAATATTTGAACAAAAGAAAAACCAAGGCGTTTATAGGGATTACTTCAGAGAAACAGTTTGCTCTTGTTTTCTTATGCTGGAAATCTCGCAGCTTTGTACTTTCCCATGTCTGTTTGCCTCTTCTGCAAAAGGTAAAGCATGCCTTTACTCATTCAAAGTGATAGGTGATTTAGATATACATGAGATTCTTTTGGAGTCAAACCATCAGAAGAGGACGAAGAGGAAAAGATCACAGAATCAATAATTGTCTCATAGGCACAGATTTGATCATCGCTGGATAAACATAGTTGGGGGTCTCTGGTCATTTTTTCTTCCTTTCCAAAAACCTCAAACATCTGTTAGCACGGGCACATGATGCACAAATGAGGGACACAGTAGTTCTGAAATCATTACGAACCTCTAAATAGCAAATTAAGTTTACGCATAAACAGATTAGTCAAAAGACTTGCTCTGTGACTAAAGCCAATTTTACCTCACCTGCAAAAAGTGTGAGCATGAAAGTAAACCTAGACACATCATCGTGTCTAAATGCACTCCAGCAAACTGATTTTTTTTTCAGTCCCTGTTCTCTGTCCTATCATTTTCTCTTTAACAAGAGGAGATGGCCAGAACATGGTGAGTCATTCATCAGCTTGATTTCCTTGAGCAATAGTACACTCATGTATTTTTGCAGAGGCGTTCTCTGCTATATTCCTTCCCTTCATTTTACTGAGGAACTAGATGTTGTGAATGGAAAGACAAGTGTGCTTTGGTTGCATTGATTTATATTATTTTCTGTTTGTTTACACCAGCAAAAGAACCTTTCATTATCGGCGCAATAAGCATGACCTCCAAATGCATCTGTCTCTGCTGAGCATATTAAGACGCTACACCTTGATGAGTGCTAGTATTAAAAAAAAAAAAAGGACCCGCTGAAGCCTCACATTAGCTCTTGTTGAGTAACCACGATTTTTTACATTTCCCTTTTTCCACAGGGATTTGGTAGAGCGCATTTAGCTTCACATCAAAGTTTTATAGTTGCTCTCGGGGGGGTCAGTGCTGTGCTGCAGTCCCCATGTAGTCCATTAGCAACCAGCAGAACATGGTTGACCTGATCCAGTCCTTGCCTTCATGGCTTTTGCCATTTTCATAGTCATGCAGAGGAAATCACAGTGTTCTGCAGCTGGGTTGCAGTGGCATAGTGTGGCGTTTCAGAGCAGGTCAAGTGGCAATACACAAAAGTAGCACTGTACTTCTTTCCCATTCCAAAGAATAAGAAGGAAATGCAGGCTTTGCTCTCTACAGGCAAGAGGAAAGCCTGCAGGACACTTAGCATACCCGCATGATAGCAGTGAGAAAAACACATGTAATAGATAGCATTAATGTTTGGTTTAATTAAGGTGAGCACTTTAAAATGCTTTCTGACTGGCGTGACTAAATGGTACACGAAATGGAAGTTATTAGGATTATTTATTACAGTAGTGCTAGTCAAAAAGACTGCTGTAAGAAATGTCAGTGGGGCTATGGTACAAGGATGGGTCTTGCAAAAAAATTAAAATTCATGCCTTTTCAGTTATACAGTATGTGGAAATTCTTGAAACATAAGGGATATTTGTAATTGTAGTTTTTCTAAATCATAAAACAGTATGTCAGTGGAAATTGACAAAGATAGATACACAATGTAGGCATGCAGAAACTTGAAGAAAAAAACCCTGAATACCTTCTGACTGTTGGTGAACTCATCCCAAAGCAGGCTGCTCTAATCTTGCACTTCTTCTTGGAAGTCTTTCCGCTGGATTTCAAAACCCGACTGCAGGGATTTGCTGCCATTCGGCTACAAAAGCATTAGTGAGGTCAGACACTGATGCCGAGCATTAGGGCCTGGCTCATGCTTGGTATTCTGCAGTTATCAATGCAAGGTCAGAGCTACGTAAAGGCCAGTCAAGCTGTCGTTCACATCAAAACTGGAGAAGCAGTTCTTTATTGGCCTGGCTTGGTTCTCGAGTTGAAAGGGAGAAAGGGCGTTCCGGCCACAAAAGTTGGTGACCCACGATTGTGTAAAAGAGAATTGCTCCTGAACAAAAGTTGAGAAAATGACCCCATTATCCACAGACCTTCAGCTTTTTTAAAAAAAAACGTATTTCCTTCCCACCAGAGATTTACAGTACAAGAAAATTTTGACAAGTGGCTGGGGAGATATCCTGCAAACAGCTGTACATACAACTGCATACATGCATGTTGAGTGTAACTTTATATACGAGCTTTTCTACTATCCAGAGTACATAAAATCACACTCCTTCACTCCTTTGGTTTTTTTTAAACTTTTGCTTCGACTTTCTCTCGTCTCTTTTATTGATGTTTGACAAGACTTTCTCCTTTTCTTTCATCTCAGCAGTTAGCCCTCCCTTTACCCTCCTTGGCTTTCTTTCTCCTCTTGCTTCTAGCTGCCCTTCTGTCTCGCTTTCTTTTGGCTCTCGCAGGCTCTCGTGTCTTTAACGAGCCAATAAGGGACAACTCGACAAACATTCCATCACATTAGCATGGGGGGACTGGGGCTAGGGATTGTGTTAAGCTCAGCATTAGCGAGTCTGCCACTGCTTTAATTACGTTTGCTCAGCACTAGCTACCGCTAATGGCTAGCTCCGTGCCACGTCTCCTCTGCCGAAGAAGGGCGAGGGAGCCAAGTTTCAAATGGAAGATGCCGCAAATGATTTTAAGACTGAGCAACAGGACATGCACAATAAGATGCTCACTATTTAGTTACAAAACTAAGTGGGTCTGCACGACAAAAAAGACAAAATGATGGCATAACAGAAACTGGATTCTGGGATTGTTTCTCATGTTTTTGAAGAACTTTTACTAGAAATAAAGGAATAGCTGTTTTATTTTAAAGAGTGAAAGGCCATTCAAACTTTCGTGTCTCAGTTTGTTATCATGTGAGACCATATCAGTCACGAGCTCTGTTTCCAGGATTATTTCCTGCGAGGTTCTGCGACATACATGCATTGTTTGGGAAAAGAAATAAGCACCAAATGCAATGCATCAGCCTAGCAATCAGGCATTGTTATTCCCATAGCTCTTTTACCTCACTACCCCTTATTTCTGCCTGTTTTTGTCTCTTTCTCAAATCTTTTTCTCTCTGTGTTCCTGGCTGCTGCAGATAGTTATCCCTGTGGGTGGGGTAATCGCTGAGATATCATCTCCCTCACTGCTACATCTGCTCTCTTTTCACTGGACAATAAACACATGTAGCTGCCACATGAATCCCCACTGCATGACCCAACCTCTGTTTTTTTTGTGTGTGTGTTGTTTTTTTTGTTTTTTTCCCCTCCTGCTATGGTAATTCTTTTCTCATTTTGTTTGTTTATGTAAAAATCCGTGGTATTTCAAAATGATTTTAACTTGTGGTGAACCCTGGGTGGGTAATAGAACATGTCATTTGGGAATGTAAATAGGTGCCCCCTGTAATGCTTTTTTCCCCGTGTCTGTTCATGCCAAGCTTACTGAAGTTGGAAACAGGATTGTTTTAAAACTAATGTCTAAGTCTAATGTCTCCACCGTCCCCTGAGAAAAATGTTTTGCCCTCTATCTTCTGTTTACTCCAGGAAACATTCAGGTAATCATTTCGACTCATACAGTAATACATAACTACAAAGTTAAATGACTGTCAGCTTTGAGGCATATGATTGAAATGACTGCAACAGGAGTTAATGTAAGAATAGAGTTGACTGACCCGGTGCAAAATAGTACATTAAATGGTTACCTAAGCAAAATACACAAGGTGCCCTACAGTATATCTTTGCAGCCCCTTTATGAGCTACAAAGCAGTGCGCTGTGGACCGAGCTTTAGGCTACTGAGAGGAGGAAAAACATGCAGCAACTTCCACATCTGAATGCTTTTTGACATACCTTGTTACTCTGATGCATCTGCATGGATCACATGAGAGACTGCAGGCAATATGCAAAATATGCTTTTATGCCGGCGTAGATTAATGTGGGTTAATTAATGGCTAACTCACGTAACTTGCTAAACTCTGTTGTAGTTCTGCCTGTTTTGCTTGGGTTTTTTTTGACAGTATATGTATTTAGCCGAGTGCTGCTAGGAAGGAGAGGCAGGGAGGAAATACCAGTTTGTCCCAGGTTAATTAAAAGATGATCTTGTCTTCAACATCTGGCTGTGAAGTTGTCAAATTCAATGCGGAAAGAGAAGTCAACAAATTGCCCAAGGGAGTATTCCAGCAGAGTGAGCGAGATGAAAAATAACATCTCACTGGTGTGTGAACAGAAGGAGGAGACGCGGTGCGATAGAGACAAAGATTTTGTGAAAGTGCTCGGCTGTGCTGTAGTTACACTCGCTCAGTGGGAGGCTTGAAGCAAAGAGCTGATTGATAAATCAGTTTGGTTGGAACCGGATCATACACACCTGTCAGGAACCTCAAAACCGTGCACTTACTCACGCACGCTTGCGCTGACTTTGTAACGCTGCTGTAAGAAGCGCTATCATTAGGACAGGAGAGTTTCCTAGGTAAGGAAGTAGCACAAAAACCCTGATGAAATATTGTGTTTGCACAGGTAAGCAAGCAAAAAACGAGAACTTAGGAGCTCCAAAAATTTTAAATATTCATTGCAAACCTCATCAGGGTTAAGTAGAACCCTGATGTGATTTCTAAATTTGACAGTAAAAGTTGTGTTCATGTATCCCCTCCCATCACTTATAGCAGTAATTCCCAAATGGCATGATATAAGGCAAGTCCGACTGTTACAACCATACACATATCATAGAGCACAACTGTACAAGAGGCTAAGACTGAATTGTTAATGTGTTGTGTTAGTACTGTGTATGCACTTGTACAAGCAATGTCTCTACAGCGAAAAAAGAATCCTTAGTACAAAATACTATCAAAGTCTGTTTGCACAGTTGCAGGATGGTGGGAGGTATGAGAGTGTGACACATATAAATCCCTGATTGACAGCAACGGGGATGAGGAAAAAAGATCTGTGAGGGAGAAAATGGATCATTTCCTTGCGCGGTGCAAGGCACACCAAACCACCAGTGCAGATGGCACACCAGCTAAAAAAAAAAGAAAGAGGAAGCGTCACCCTCTCTTATGGCAGCCCAAGTGCATCATCTCGAGAGAGAAGTTGGCCAATGTTAGTACAGTGCCAAGACGGCAACAGAGACACTTGGAAGCCATCGCCTCTGAGAGAAGCAAAACTATTTATTGGATTGGTGTAAAGATGACTAAAAATTTGCATGTGCCATGTCCATGTAGGGTCCGGCACATGGACTATTAAAACTGCCTCCGTCTTATAGTAGATCCCAAAGAAGAAGTGATGATTGCATTAGGATTGATGCATTAGGGTGTTTTACAAATTTACAACACAGGTGTGTTTCGAAGTTGAAGTTTTCCTTTGTAGGGCTTTGCAGCAAACCCTATCCCTTCTAACCCTTCTAACTCTTTTATTTGACTCTTTTAAAGCATTAATGTGCTTCTTACTGCTACCTAGAAACTTTAACTCAGTCTTACTCAGTTCTAAAATGTATCCTTTGCCTTTAAATGCAGCTATGCTGCTGATTCACGCTGGTAAACCCACTTCTGTAGAAGACAAATCGCCAACAATTGGCAGCGTCATCCACCCCTCTTGCCCTCTGTTCCCCTCACCCTCTTCTCCTCGCCACCTCCGGATCTCTTCCCTCTTGTTTCCCCCTCCTCCTGTTTTCTCTTTCTCACCCACTGCCGCTTTCCTCTCTTCTGCCCAGCAGTTGCTCGCTCAGCCAACAGGTAGACTGAGAGCTTCTGACAGGTTTGATACAGATGTGATGACACGCCGTGGCCTGAGGCGCAAAGCTGCGAATTGATTTCCCCCCCCCCTTTCTTTTTTTCCCCCCTGCGTTTTCTCTCCATCGCCTCGACACTTCTCTCCCTCTCCTCCTCTGTTTCGCACATGCCTCTTTGTTTATGTCATTTTCCGCTGGGAGGTGTCAGCCGCCGCTTATTATACTCCTCATACACTAATTGGGGCCAGAGGATGTGCAGATTGAGCCTTGATTGCTGCCTTCCCCTTTGCCTTTGTATCCTCCTCCCTCCTGTCCCCTGACACCCAGTTCCTCCCCTCTTTCTCTCTCTCTCTCACACACACACACACACACACACACACACACACACACACACACACACACACACACACACACAAAGACGTTCACTCCAAGCACAGCCAGGCGTGCATGCTCTGCCTCGCTGTCTGACAACATCAAACAGGCTGCAAGAGTGGGCACTGACACAGTTACGTGAGTTTTGGCGTCAACGCACGCCCGATTACAGCTCTATTAGCGAGTGATTTCATTATCTCATCCCACAATTGCTGAATATGCTGCTTTCCCCTTCTCACTACCCTAATCCTCTTTGTTTTCAGTGGCCTTTTTGGAGGTCACATGGTCTTGTATTTGATAAGTTTATAATGACTGTTAATGTGCCATGATTTATACCCAGTTAATCAGCTGTCTATCTAACGGGAAAAGATTGATGACAGGGTCTGACTCTAAAGCAGAATATGATTTTTTTTTTTGGTGCTAGAGTGGAAGAGATGGGTAGATGGGTCATTTACTTCCAATTTTGGTGGAAAGAAAAAAGACAATACGTGCACCGGATAAAGAAAGTGTCTGTGCTCTGCTGGCTCATCACGGCTTTTGAATCCCAATAGCAAGGCAATAAAGGGAAATCTCAACTTTTGCTGGAAACACAGGAAAAGATAATGAATCCTTAGAAGCGCTCGTGTTCATTAAAGTTTGTGAGCTCTGTGAAATTTTCTCAGATTTGGTGCAGACAGCCGCTATGAGACAGTTACAGATCCAGTCGCTGTCCTCAATTTGAAACAAATGCAATACAGATAAATTTGTTGTCACCCAGTCCAGTCTAATATTATCAGCCCATGCACCTGTTGTTATGAATTTTAGATCCCGTACGTATCTACAGTAAGTGTCTGCCTTTACAATTATTTGAAGAACAATGGGTCATTCTAAAGAGCTTACTATGTTCCCGTGTGGTAGAGTAACAAATCAGTTCATTAAATTTCTTGCATCCATGAACTGTAACTGTTATTATTGCAAAGTTGGAGCATTTAGGAACCACAATGACTCAGTCACCATAAAGTTAAAGAGTGGGTTCTCCAAGTTAGGAGATGCATCATCATCGCTCAGTAACTGCAGGCACTCAAACCGCCTCTTGCATTAACATCAGCACAAAAACTGTGCGCTGGGAGCTTCGTGGCCGAGCAGCTTCCGTAGGTGTAATGTGTAGGTGGCTCAGTAAGTGAATTTTGCTTCTACTCATTATTTACTTTTAGGTGCAGAAAAAGAGTGTGGATTAAAACAACGCCCTTTCCCATCATAAAGCACATGACAGGGCTCTATTTTCAAGTGACCTCTTTGGGTTTACTGTGTGGGCTGCTCTCTGTTTATCACTGAATATAATGGATGGTAACTCTTTCTGAGCCTACTAGTAGATAGAGGGCACTTCCAGGTGATCTGGTGATTTGCAGTTGACGAGTGATAATGGCCATTCAGTGAGTCATTCTACCATGCCCTCAGTTTTCAGTTCTAATTTTGTATTAAAATCAAGATTAATCGCAGGCTGCTTTTTAACACTATATAGGAAACTCCAGAATTCAGCTGTTGTTTACCTGCATCTGTGTCGTGTGCCTGAACTTGATATTCAGATGGGATTGGCCCATTAGCATCAGCTGCTATTGCTACAGTAGCACTGCATTGGAGATGCCACCATAGATGTCAGCATCTTTCATGATTTGTGTTTTGAAAACTTCTAATGGAGTGTCAAGATTGAATGCGCATTTATTTGCATTCATGTTGCGGACGGCCGGGAGCTTGTTTATGATTGGATAAGGGATTGCATGCAGAGGCAGAGATGTGGAGAGATCTGGAAAGATAGTTTACTGACAGCTGCATCAGTTTCATCCCAAAATATCAAGCCGAAATTGGGTCTGATCTGCGGTTTTGTGCCGGCGCAGCTAAATCTCTTTGCATTGATGAATCTAGAGAAGAGCCACACTCGTCGACGGATATTGATGAAGTATCTGGTTAAAACCTCGACTTGAAGCGATATATAAATTGCCCAAGTAATATTGACAAATCAGTCATGCTCATCTGTTCACACATATGCACTGTACCCAGCTCTTTTTTTTTTATGATTTGTAGGACAGTGTGTGACACATTCACTGAGAGGAACAAGCTGTGCTGTCGTGACTTTTATTTATTTATTTGCCAGTCCCCTTCCTTGCAAATATTTTTTCCCGAGCAACATCACGTAACGCAGCTCCACAGTCTTAAAACACGGCTGGCAAACGGTGCACACAATCTGCACACTCTCATCCCATTAACACCTACTTCCTAATCTCCGCAAGCATGCATACATAACCTGCTCACTGACATATCTGACTTTTAAAGGTTTATGCGGAACACAGCTGATCTTTGGCCTAAATACCAGCACCTGCATTAGGCTGCTGTTGAGGTGAGGAAAGCGGAGGGTTTATGCAAAATTAATGCAAACACCTAAACAAAAGCATGCAGGGTGAAAAATTACAAGAGCACAATGAAAAAAAAGAGCAGAAATCTGTCCCCCGTTTCAGCGCCTCCTGTCCTATTTCACACCCAGGCACAGAGATTAGCGTAACATTAATAACCCCACACTTTTGGAAGCAGCTGATTAGGGAAACCAACAATGCAAGCGAGGCATGAGGGAATATCGGGGCAAAGTGACACTTTGTTTACAGGCTTCCTCTCCTGCTAATCAGACGCTCGCTTGACAATTGAGTTTTGCTAATTAGCAAACTGCAGGGACTTGATGTCATATCCATGTGCTACGAATGACTACGGCGACGTATATTTCCAGAGGGAAGGGTACAGTGTAAGCAGAGTGATAGCTTTGCTTTTGCATTCTTTGGCAAATGGGCTTCTCAGTTGATCACGCAAGCACATCCTTAGCTTTCAGCATGAGTGACTTCAAGTGAATGTGCTCATAATGAGAAATACAACTTAAAATGTTATCTTTTTGGGTGGCTTTTCCTCTTCAAACACAGCTAACTCACTCATTAAAGGCCTTTATTATACTTTGAGTCTTTGCATTGCTTAGTGTTCATGCTACAGCTGGCAGTTCACCTGCAGAAGCTTTGTTTTTCTATACATCAGTTCACATATTCTGCACCACGCGGGAGAGATTATCCAGGATTCACCACATATGTGCTTGTACGACACAAAGATTTGTGTAGGGTTTTACTTTGTTTGCTTCCACCAAATCTGGATTTGCTCACCAAGACAGCCCCCCACTCTTTGGTTTGGACCACCAGAAGTGGAAGCAGCCTTGTTTTTAGGGTCTAAATTAGAAGAAAGGATGACGCAGTCAGTGGAACTAAGTTGTTTAAGGTTTACAAAAAAACTCACTTTGTCTTGCAGCCAAGCAGAAATTAGAGAATGCACTTAACTCAAATCTAAAATTAACCACAACAACGAGGGCAACTTGTGACCACTTTAAAGCGGCTGTTTGATGAACAAAGTGGTCGTTGCACCCACATCCCTAAATTTCCTCTGCCCTTACGGGTGTGCTTGTGTATAAAGCAGTGCTTGGGAGTTTAGTGTCAGCTCTGCTACTGTAATTATCTCCTAGCCTGAGGATGCAAACATGATTGGTCTGTGGGGATTGCACAGTGGCTGATGACTGCATTAATACACCTCAGTTTTGTATCAGGAGAGTCAGAGAACAGTCACAAAATGAAATAAATATGAATATATTCACATTGGCTGTAGCAGAATTTTCTGCTGAGCTTATGGCTATCTTTCTTTACTAAAGTCAGACCATAATGCTTTACATATTTACTGAATTGCTTTTTTGGAAGGATATATCTGTAAAACAAGCAACCGGAGAGAACTCGTGGCAAAAAAATAAATTAAAAAAATCACGTTCTTATTTCTGTTTAGTTCAGGGTAAGTCATGGAAAAGCTGTTGTCGTTTGTAATTTGTTGTGCATTAGTGTTTTAACAGGCCGTTTTAATATTGGATTCCAGAGGCTCAAATGAGCCTTTAAGCATTATTCATATTTTAGCCGTACATGAAGTATTTCTGCAGCTGCGGGATAGAATATTATTAAAATAACGACGATAACGATGCCCAGATAAAAGGTGCCCTTTTATCTGGGCATCGTTTCATCTAGTGTCACAAGCAGGTCACTCACCCAGTGAACTTTCTCTGCGACTTACACAGCAGATCAGCACAAACTTGAATATCTATATTTTGCAGGGGTTGGCTCCCTCTGGCTTTGTTACGATTTTTCTGCAATCCCCATGAGATTATACATTATGGTTTTAATAAAACGTCTCAAAAACTACTCAATAGATTGCCATTAAATTTGGTACAGATAGTCATTGTATATATATATATTATATACACACACATAATATTATGGCCAATTTTATGCAAATCTAAGAGATTTGCAGTCTTATCTGTAGTTTGGGTTTCGAAACGCATTTATGAAGTTAGCATGGCAGGAAGACTGTTGCAAGGGGTAGTGGGAGGTTGGTGGCAATGGCTGTGAAATTGAATGCTAAGGCCTAAAGACTGGTCAGTGACCATACACCACCGGCTACTTGGAAAAATGTGTAGCCCCTGACCAGTTGGAAAGTGGTTCCAGTACACTGCTTGCTTGATTGTGAAACTGGTCATGATAAGGTACATGGTACTGCACTGAAAAAACCTCCTGTTTTGGTCACTAGCAGATTGTGGCAGTTGCTTGGAAATTGTTTGGAAGATGCTGCCTTTTCTGTAGATACTCACCTGTTGGTAAACTGCAAAACGGAAACCAAAAAAAACCCAAAAGAAGATTGTAAAAGTTGCATCTTGTGTATCTTGGTAGTTTCATCAGTAAAGGGACAATTTTTATTTGTGGTTAGTTAGCAAGTGCCTGCAGACAAGTAGGCATTTTTCATGCAGACTACAGTAAATTGAGGCACTCTGCTTACAACCAAAAGAATCACAAGAAGGTTTTTGGTGCAGCGCTGTCTTTGTGACCAATTTCGCCCAGGTACAACATGCAGCTGCCACCAAACTTGCTACCTAAATGCTTTTTTCCCCTAGTGACAGGAGGTTGCCAGGGGTTCACTGAACAGTTTCTAGGCCAGTGTGACTGAGGCCTAACACGCCTCATTCTCCTTATGTCATACCCAGCACGCCTTCACAACTTTCCATTGTGTTTAAGCTGCAAAATGTCCCACCTCTTCTTCTGAAATGTCAGTGTGGCTGCTGCCCTCTAGTGCTGCCTGTTGTTTCAACCCCCTGCCACCCCTAGCATTCATCTCTTTCCTGAGGGGGTATATTTATATAATACTCGGCTATTTTTCATCTACATGGAGGCAATGAGCCCAGAGCCTGGTCTAAATTCTACCTAGTGTAACTTTATTGTGCTGCTATAATAGATCAGCCCACTGAAACATGAGCTGTGGGAATGACCTAAGATGGCACTTATAGTAAACATTATGTGCTTTATGATGGATTCATGGTCTTGTTGAATAGCCTTTCAATATGGTCTTGTGGTATTATGAACCATTCAACATGAACCTGGATCTGAACTTCATTGCTTAGCACCAGGCTGAGTCAAAGTCCAGACCACAGTGGAAAGTGTTTGCAGCCCTCTGACCAATAAAAAGCTTTCACGTCCCCTCCTTTCCTTTCTCAGCCTGTATTGATCTCTGTATTGAGATCTGCTCGTACGGAGGGAAGCTTCGATCCTTGATGCCTTCCTCTCCTCACACACGCTGCATGTGCAAACACTTTGGAGAAATGTCCCTCACCACATAAAGAGGAACCTTGTGGAGTGGAGATAGTGGCGCACACAGCCATGGAGTGCCAGCGATAATGGCCATCTCCTGGCAGCCCAAAGAGCCGTGACGGGCCACCATTGCCTGCTACCAGCTCCCTGCCACCGATAAGCACAGGGCAGGCAGAGAGACACTGCGCGGGGCGATCTCTTTCTCCCACAGCATATTCTTCCACTGCTTATGCTTGCCAGATAGCCGGCTTCACTGTACAAGCTGCAAGCTCACTCGGTGTACACTGATGATTTAGATGAATGTGTGCACCTGCTGAGTGCTGAGATTTCTACTTGAAAATACTCAATGGAGGAGACAGAGAAGAAAAGAAGTGTGTGCGGTTGTGCTGTATAAGTGTGCACTGCTGTGGCAAGGCGATGGGTACATTTGCTTGTTGACACGCTGCTAAAATGATCCAAATTCGTCTGACCAAACAGGATTTTAAATCTGAGAACTTGGCACACTGAACATCTGAGTCCAAAAGTTTGGCATCAGGTAAAATCAATTAAACTGTATTTAATCTGTAATTAATCAGTCATTTAGCGGTAGCCCGCTCTGAAGCGTCACCCTATCATTCTGTGTGATTATTATTTCCTTTTTTCTTTTCTTTTTTTTTTTTTTTTTTTTCTCCCTACCTATTTTTCTTCCTTTTTTTTTTATTAAATCACCCTGGTAAATGAGCCTGGATTATTTTCTCAT
>VUQK01017879.1:27862-40389 GCA_015106715.1 Bujurquina vittata
GTTAGCCCGCTCTAAAGCGTCACCCTATCTTTCTGTTTTATTATTATTTCCTTTTTTCTTTTTTTTTTTTTTTTTTTCTTTTGCTCCCAACCAATTTTCCTACCAGGTTCAATTAGTAAATCACCCTGGTAAATGAGCCTGGATAAATTACCCATTATTGTTGTGAATTATAGTGGCAGTGTGATGACAGTTTTGTTCCCCTTTTGCCTGCTGCCTGTGTCAGCGTCCTGCTCTGTAACAGAGCTAAAAGAAATGACACACACACACACACACACACACACAGATTCAGCACTGAAAAACAGGCTGGGAGAATATTTGGTATGATTATCAGGGAGAGCCAGACTGAGCTAACAGAAATCTCACAGAGGAAAGGTCCTTTTCAGAGGCAGCTCATTTATTCTGATCACAGTTAAATCTCTTACTCAGATTGCTTGTGTGATGATCGTAGCTTGCATACTGTCTTGTACACTTGCCAACTGACTTTGATTTTTATCTCTTTTTATAGTTTATTATTTGCATGATCTGATATTAAAAAACAAACAACCAGTTAAATAAATCAGTGTTTACCTTCAACTTTGGCCATAACCAGTTCAGAAATTAGTGAGATCCAGCATTTTTTTCTCCATATTTAAGGTCTAGCACCTTTGCTCCAATGAGCAGCAGAAAAGGCTACACAGATCTTGGAGTTGTGATACCATACCAACACCCAAAAATACTGAAAGCTGTAAAGGACATTACTTTGCACCAACCACCATAAACCAACCACTTCTGCCTCATGATAGGTTATGGATCAACCTCATCCCCTAAAAACACCACCCAATCAGAGGCACTGTAGGCCGACTCATCACTGCATTGAATTTCCAAAGTCTTTTCAAAGTAATCAAGAGTGTCACACATTGATTCATGTCAGACTTGAGTGATAAGTTCTCAGCTAACGGCTGATATCTTGGTTTTAAAGATGCATCGATAGACTGTATGGCTAATTAATGGCACAGCACAGACTTCTTATTAACAGCAAGTCTTATTATTTGTCAGACGTATGCATTAAGAACGCTCCCAATTAGCTGCATCTGTATTTGCCTCCACACGTTGCTCAAAGCTGCCACGCTCCTTATGCTGGCTTTATTCCTTTATGCAATTTAAGCTGCCATGAAGGGGAAAATTAGTTATAGAGGCACAGATCTTATTTGTACCAGTCTGTAAACATTTTTCTTTCTGTTGTAAAGTTACACATTTTAATATGGGAGTCAGTGGGAATGTAACCACATTTGACGCCAGTCCCAAGCGGCCTTCAAGAGAACTGGTTCTTCATGTGAAATAACCTTATAGCTTTGTGTTTCTATGGTACTTGTAATTGAAATATTTTCATTTCTATTGAGAACATGTGTTCAATGCATGGATGGATGAATGGATGATGCAGCATTTCAGTCATTCAAAAGACAAATTCTTGAAAAGATGAACACATTCTTTCACACCATGCACTCCAGACATCACAAATGTGTATTTTTACTATTATACAACCTTTTATTTCGAGCTAGTGTATTTTTTAAACTGCACCAGTGAGACTATGAGGTACTGTTTCCAGCAGAGGATTAACACACGCTGGAAGGATGCTGAATGTGAACTCGACTCAAAGCAAACAGTTCCCACGCGCATCATAATGCAGGAAAATGACACAAGGTGCTTCACTCAGAGTGTTCAGAAGTTTGTTTTTTCAAGTGCCTGCTTTTACATGGGCGATAGCCCAGTAATATTGTGAGTAAATAATTTAACTGCAATGCATTCATTAGCTGTCTTGTCTCACAAGAGGTTAGCACAGCTTTGTTGGAAATGCATGTATCAATTTGCGCCTATGAAAATTCTCATATGTTTGAGTCGCTGTGCTTGTTGCAAAGACAAACTACCCTCAAGACAGGACTGGAGAGAATGAATTTTGCTTCCAAAACAGGAGAGGTTTCATGATGGATAGTACTCCAGCTAATAGTTTGCTGGCATCGGGACAGACGGCAACAGGCAGGCAGTGTTCAAGGAGTGTCGTTTCCTGAGTAGAGAGCTTGGCCACCACATGAGCCATGGCTCTGTCTAGCACTGCTGGATCGCTCCCCCTACTCTAAATGGTAATGTCTCCCTAGAGCAACACAGCATGATACTACATATGGAGCTACAGCATGCTCACCAGTGGCTGTGTGCTTGTGTGTGTGTCCGCGTGCACGCCAGCCCCATTCATATATGCGCGTGCACGTTAGCACAGACAGGAGCGAGTGTGGCGAGCAGCTGTGCGTTCTGCATTCAGCTGGTGGTCACTTCACCCAATCGAACTGGATCTCACGCACTGTTGATCCAATCACCTCAGCCGTCACGCGCCATTGAGCCAATCAGCTCGTACATTGCACTACGGCGAGCTTCAGCCCACCCATGAAGCTGGAGTGTGTTCAGGTTTCAGCGCTGGGGCCCTTTTTGGCACCAAAATATATTTACTCCAACGGGAGAGGAGGGACCCGAGTTCACAAAGCTTTTTCTAAGCTAAACATAATGCTTCTTTATGTTTCCAGTTCTTTTTACCAAGCGTTCAGTCCTTTATTGCTGCCACGAGTGAGCATCTGCAAACACAAACGCACACATTTCCACTGTAGGGAGCTCTCATATTCAACTGCGTTAGCTGACATGCACCATGATCTATGGTAATGAGAAATTAACGAGACCCTGTCACATATGAATGAGTCATTAGCATGTTCGCGTTGGTAGCATCTGTGAGCCCTGGATGACAATCACACAGAGAAAATTAATAGAGAATCTGTTGACTTAATGAATCATTTTACCATCTATCTGTCCATCTGCCTGTCTTCCATCCATATTGCATCTTTCCTTCTCCTTCTCCCCATCTCACCTCAGCAGAGGCCAAAAGAATAGGAACACGCTTTATCTGATTCCAGTTAGGATGCTGGGTCATTAAGTTTAAGTTAAGTGTCATCGTAATGCTACAGCAGACTGTGTTTGTAATGTTAAATTTTGGCTGAATCTGCAACCCACATTTTGCCACCAAACGTGATGTTGATGCAGGAAGTAGGATGTCTGGGAAAAGCTAAAGACGCAGACCGAGAATCACAATCGGAGGTTCCAGTATTTTTAAGAGTGTCTGGTACAGTAATTGCAATTGTTTGATTCAAATTCTAATCCAGCAAACCTCTAGGCTGTGAAGAGGGGAAAAAAAGCCCTCTCAGTGCCTGTTGGTGCGACCTGACCAGCAAAATTCACTTTTACTTTTGTGATGCTGGAAACTTTTCCATCTTTAGCCCGTGGCTACAATGCCCCGTGCAGCACGCTCAATCGATGGCTTCGTCAGGACTTCAATTGTTTACAAATGTGCTACAAGTGAGTATTTATCCACCTGCACTGTTATTAAAGCACAACAATTCAAAATGGGGCACGGTTTGACACCTTCCTTTAAAAGAATCATAGAGAATAAACAAAGATAGATTAATTAAATAATGTTTTTGCTGATTAGTAATCTAGAAGGTTTGAAAAGAAGAAGAAGAAGAATTAATCATCAAATCTAATATTTGCTGACCTGTTCTTTTCTGGCACTGTAGCACCACAGACATCGCTTCCAACATCAATGTCTGGCCTCCATAATGTCTGGTGGATAAATAAATAAAACCTCTGCAGCCAGAGGTCCAAATTCAAAGTAAAGGATGGAAGAGGCTTCACAGCATTTGACTTAGAATGAGGTGCTCAGCAGTCCTGCAGGTCGGCCACTTTGACTGTACATTTGTTAATAAATAAAAAGGAGTGGAATGAAGGAGACATCTTTGATCTGCATGATAACTCCAAAGGCATATTCATTCTGTGAGTCATACAGTCACAGGTTTCCCTTCCTTTTGATATCCAATAGCCAGGAGAGCTGCTTTGTTTCATCTTCCAGAAAGCTTGCCATCATTTGCATTGTGAAGAATTTCTATGGATACGAAGTCAGATGCTGTTTTCTGCTTCTTTGTCCCAAAACAGCCGCTTTGGACCGGAATGCTTCCCATGCATATTGAGATAATGCATGTGTGCATACAGCCACATCCCCAACTCATTAAAACTTCCCCTCATTAAGTGGACATTGAATTAGCCGCGCGCATTTCAGCGCAGAGCATTTGAAATTCACAACCTCACAATTGCTTTGTTTTCTGCCTCACAGCCGCCGTCCGTATTAGTTTCACGTATTCGCCGAGCTTCTCAAACTGTGAAGCCAGAGAATTGAAGTTAATGACTCACCAAAACCAAAGGCATGACTGAGTTAATGGATAGTGGAATGCTTTAGCATTTCAAAACAAGGTCACAGTCTGCTTGTGAGCGACCCCTGATGAGGAGCATGTGATTTGCGGCTTGCTGAGGATGGGGGGGGTTGGGGTCTGGTGGATGTGCTTTCCCTCCCGCCTGGGCGGTAATGAATAAGATCTTGAAGGTGTTAATTTGGTGGCACAGAGGACTAAGTGCCTCATCTCCTCCTTCCACGGTGACAACAAAATACATCAGTTTAAACAAGTAAATTAGCCCCGTATTAAAACTTCAGGAAGCAAATGCCAATTAGCGTCAGATGCAAATTAAATTTTAAAAAAGTAAGAAAAGAATCTCCTATAGTGACATAATCCCCAAACGCCTTCACGTTACTTCACCGTTCTATATGCATTGCAAACTGAAATGTCCATAAAAATCTTTTTGTGATGACAGCAGATTCTATAACAGGTCATGTTAATAAGACAGGCTAGTGGAAAAAAAAACAAATCTATGATACAGATGTGACAAAAGATTACCAGTGACTGTGTTTTTGCTTCCAGCTGTTTGCAGGACTTCTTCCTCTGACTTTATTACATACTCGCGGCATCACATATGAGCGCCAGGCGCACAGCGATAACTTGAGCAAATTAGCCTGCTTATAATAAATTATCCCTGACATGGAAACAGATTATGTGCGCTTTTCTTTGCTAGTACAGTGTGACATCACTGCATTGTGAGTAGCGACGCTGAGGGTGATGAGGGATGAAGCAGATTTCAAACTTTGCAGCTCTCAGAAGACGTACACATAGTAGTTGCCAACTGTGTGTGTGTGTGTGTGTGTGTGTTGGGTGGGGGGTGGGGGGAGCAGCTATTACACAGCTTATTATGCCAGCAGGCCATCTGTTGCCTGCTTAGCATTGGCCGACTGGGAAGGACAGCGAGCATGAGGTTGTCCCTCCTTACATTTCCTCGACAGCTAATGTCCCCGGCTGCTGTCTTGCTACGACACACACGGTGACACCTGGGCATCACACTTATTTCTATTTAAAAAAACACATCGACCATACTTTAAATATATTCACACGCATAATGTAACACCAGCCTCACACACACACACACACACACACACACACACACACACAGAGGATCTAATTGAGCCAAGTTTGGGCTAGGTGGGGGAGTTCTAAGCAGACGGGTGCTCTGTTAGGTCACTGCAGGTGGACGGGGTTCTGGCAGAGTCACAGGCAGACAGACACGTCTGTAGCCAATGCCGGCCCTGCGGTGTGCTGCAGGCAGATGGTAATACACGGACATGGGAACTATTAGAAAAGAAGTGACAGAACAAAGTCTGATCTCACCACTTTCATCACATTTTATCCGCTCCGTCCATACAGGCCAGCTTTTCGCCTTACTACGCCCTTCTGTTGGCGTCTTCTTCCCCCCTTTTACCACCTACATGTCTAATAGCACCGCTGTTTTGTACGTTAACCTTTTCAAGAGCGAGCGCTGACTATTCAAAGCTGCTCGCTTGTGTGCCACTGATGTATGTGGTGGACTCAGCCATCAACATCAATCACATCCTCTGCTCGCAGCGGACTGAACACTTCAAAAAGACGGGTTAGTGTCAGAGTTACTTTTCATCTTTAAGAGCAGAAATTTTCAAATTAAGTCTTTAAGGGGGGAAAGCATTATTGCTAAGAAGTTCTCTTTAACTCTTCATACTCAAAGAAAAAGAGCAATTTCAAATTGCTTCAAGGCATGGGTCATTTGCCCTTTATTTGCCGTGCTCAGTGTTAGCCTTGTTTGCAGATACACATGTTACAATTTCATGTCTCCTCTTAGTTGAAAAGAAAATTTGGGTTAGCTTGTTATGTTGTAAATATGAAGGCACGCTTTGCAGTGAAAAGTCCAGTGGCTTTAGTGTCCTTGGAGATTTACATTTAGGGCAATGAGACAATGAAGCAGGAACAAGATAAAGGCTTAAAGGACAAAGTGAGATTGGGCCAGCCTCTTTTAATGATGACTCAGACTCTGCGTTAATCACATAGGGAACATACGAGGTCGAGGTGCCATCAGCAGGATCCCACCCCCTCGGTAATGTTTCACATGTAAAAGCAGTGATGATCCTGTTGGCAGCAGTCTGAACATCAGGCCCCCTGTGCCCGATGCTGCTGCAGACTCTGTAGGGCCAGCTTGTTAAGAAGTAGGTTGTCATTTCCATCTGTGGTAGTTCACATTTGCTGTCTCCCTCCACGTGAATACATAGAAACCAGAAGGGTGAAGAGAAGCAACAAGACCTCTTGCATGTAACAGAGCAGGCATCATTGGCAACCCATTCTTTGTGGGGTGGAGATGGGCTGCCAAGCGGCTTGCAGATGTGCAGCAGCTTTAGGCACCTTAAGCAACATAAATTGTGTGCTCTGAATGAGATTTGGATAAGAAGAAGAGTATCATCTGAGCCATTAGGTTCAGCTTAGTATTAAAATGGTTGCGTTATGAGCACAGCGTGATCGGGAACAAGTGATGACAGGATAAGTAGCATTGACATTTGACTAATGGATGCGCAGAAGCTAAATGTACACAAATGTACTGAATTAGACACCCAAGGTGCCTTAAAGAACTATGATTTGATTTGATACATGAGCTGTGTGTTGTTGCCTCTCTGATAAGTTTATTTGAAGTCATGAAAGACATTTGGCATTGTATATTTACCTGAGAAAGTGATTCTGACCATGGTTTTAGTCTTCTTTGAAACAGCTGCTACTGTCAGTGGAAGGAAACACTGGCTCACTGTGCTGTTTGTGGTTTCACGCAAATGTAAAATTGCTAATTTGTCTGTAAACATTGCAATAACATGCCTTTTTTTGTATTCACAATAAATCCAACCCCTACAAGCAAGTCAGGGGGGGAAAAAAGGAGACTTCTATTCCATTTTCAGAGCTCCCTCCAACACCCCGGCAGTTTAAGCCCTCGCCAGAGAACCTGAAAACGACCCAAGCCCCGTCGAGGCACTGCTGAAACACCCAAAACTCCAACATCCTCTGTGAGACAGACACCAATTGATGCAGCCACAGCAGACAGCTCCCTCTGCTCCTCTGCGGCGTCCATTCTTCTGTTGCTGCTGGCTGCTGAGCTGAGGGGTGGTGGCTGGCGAGGGAGCTGGAGTTTTCTAGCCCAGAGAGGAATAAATAAAGCACTAGACAATAGAGTCGCTCTCCATGGACTTCAGCCTCTGGGCGATGCTCCAGCCATACCGGCCAATCGCTCAAATGGAAATTAGAAGCAAGGAGACAGATTGTGAATTGTACATTTACTCCAGTCCACCCGGATAGATCGATGGTGCAGATTCTGCAGGGCACGGCAGTCCAGTGACAGAAATTGGGGTGAAGAGAGCAAGCAGCTTGTTTGTGTCCCTGTGCATAGAGTTTGTATCTATGTACTTAGACTTCCCGTAACCTCATAACGGCCAGCAAGCTACCATCCACTTACACATCCAGTGCTGTCTACTTTGTTTCCCGGCGATAGCTCTTTCTCTTCGCCCATCATCTCTTCCTTACACTCCGTCTCAGCCGGAGGACACGCAGTCAAGGCCAGCAGCTACAGAAGCTGCCTGTGCTTGCCAGGGGGCTGTCACCGAGCAGAACAGCCTTAAACAGGGGCATTGTTTCCTTTGTCTCCTGCCCGGAGCGCTGCTTCAGTCACCCGAGCGAAGCAGTAAACACAACCGAGAGCCCTGTGGAAGGTTTAAGGAGCATCACGGCAGGAAAGCATACAAACACGGTCCCAATTAAAGGCACGATAATGAGGGAGCTAGCTAGTGGAGAGCTTGTAATCAGTATTCAGTGGTCTGTTGTTAAGGGCCACTTGAAGTGTCCGCTGGGGTTGTGTACAAGTGTTTATGCCAAACAGGTGTGTGTGTGTGTGTGTGTGTGTGTGTGCGTGTGTGCGTGCGTGCGTGTGGTAGGTGCACATGCTTTTAGGAGTTTAGGTACGGGCCCTCTGAGGTTTTAAGGGTTGATTTCACTTTTAGTTTAGGGAGAAGGAGAGGCAGGCAATTTCTGTGCGCTGAATCCGCCCGAGACAACAGAACCACACATCTCTCGGTGTTTACCGCAGATCTTTATTTCAACAGCAGATCAGATCAGTAAAGATGAGAGCCCGGGAGACACACAGGCATCAGGCCGCGAGTGAGAAAGAAGGAAGAGGGGGGAGGTGGACGCAATAGCACGCCACTCTCCCATATTTGCCGTGCATACATCATTCCCGCTGTGGCGCAGATAACCTTCTGCCACCGTTATCTTCATGTGGAGAGCCCAGTGTTTACAGCCCCTCTCATCCCCACGTCACGGGGGAGAGGGGGAAAAAAGATTCCCCTCCAATAAATTGCTCCTATCAGACCAAGGAATACGTCGCAGTTGCTGCATCAGATTTAGTGGTGCCACTAGGCTCTAATGAATCCTGCGTGCCCGCCCCCTCACGTCCGTTGAGCCTCGGCAGCAAGACTTTCCAATTGGCTGGGCTGCTCGGTGCAGTACTATCGATAACGAGCCTTGGGGGGGGGCTTGCCAGTGAGCACGGTGAGGCCTGTAATGAAGGAGACCAGGGCTCTGCAGAGAAAACAGCTGGTGTAATGAGAGGAGGGTTGTAGAAGCAGGGGTTGCTGGGGTGGCAGGGGTCAGTGTTCTAGCAGGTGCGGCTTGATTTATTACAGGCTTGGGGAATTACTAAGGAGCAATTTTACGTGAGAGATATGTGCATAGATGCTTGCATGTATGTAGGTGCTGTTTCCTGTGTGGGACCTCTCTAAACAGGGCAGGGCTACGGTCAGGTGACGAGGATTGGTGGAAAAGGTTCTTTTCCACCTGATCAAACATTCCAGACGTGACCAAACGTTAGCTGTTCTCTCACACGGGACAGCAGTGGAACAGATTCAGGTTTGGCTCATTCTCTGTTGAGTCATCCCACCAGCAGCCCAGCATTGTGCCACTGCTGTCTTTTCAAGCCACAGGAGCCGTGTTGCTTAGGCTTAATGGTTTGATCAGTGATGTGCAACTCTTCAACGATTTGCTCCATCTTTTTTTAGAGGACTGGGATTTATCCTAGTGGGTCGTAATGTGACTGATTGAATGAGCTGTTTAGAGAATTGAAGGCTACTGGAGGCAGTTGAATTAATGGACTACAGGTTGGCTTTATTGACCTTTTAACATTTTTTCTTTAATATTAATGGTTAATTGAGATCTGCATTGATACAGTACATGTCCTGACCCCATCCATCCATCCATTTTCTTTTGTTTATCACTTTCAGGGTCGCAGGAAAGAGGAACTTCCATAAGTCCAGTCTGGATGCTTCAGTATTATTAGGCATATGTACAAACAAAATACATACCCTGAAATGTAATAAATGGGTCTTACATAATCAAAAGAGATAAAAGGCTACAGAACCTCAAAATATTAAAGTAGGTAGAAAAAAAAATTTAGTTGAAATTAAGTTTGCAGTACTTAAAATTTAATTACATTGCACATTTGGTTTTACAGCGAACTATTACGTATCATATCTTGAGCATCTTGAATATTTCCCTGTCCCTAAGCAGATTAAAGCTTCTATTAAAATGTCATTAGCCTGCAGCTTGTTCGGCCTTTTTTTTTTTTTTGTATCTCCACATAGAAGCTCTTATCGCTGCTGTTGGACTTCAAGGTCTCAGAGGCCACCGTGTTAATTTGAAAGAAGTTTTGTTTTCACTTTTACCTATTTTAGACCATCAGATATCTTGTCCAGCACAACCACACAAGAAGCAAACATATATATATGTGTGTGTGTGTGTGTGTGTGTGTGTGTGTGTATTGGTGTGATGTCAGTTAAGGCTAACAGGTTACAAGCATGCAAGCAGTAATTAATTTCGCAGTCACTATTAATTATGCTGATGTGGGTGTCTCCCCATTGCTCTCCTTTCTGCAGCAAATATTTCTCTCGCCCTGAATGAAAAGCAGCTTTCTCTCTCTTCCCGTACTCAGAGCACGAGGTGAAATTATACTAACAGATGATGAAAGAGAAATGCTCGATGCAGATGGATGTTCCGAAACGAGAACCATCGAGGGAAATGGAGTACGTAGGAATGATCCAGTGAATTAGGATAAAATGGAAATCCATCTCGGTGGTTGTTATCCATTTAGCACATGCTGAATTGAAAACGGGTTAAAGCTTTAATAACCTGGTTAAATCCCCCCACTGTGTGCTGCCAACAAGCATCCATGTTCTATTTTGACAAGTGTCAGCTTAGCAAATAAAACACAACAATCAGCCTGTAAACTCAATTACAGGAGGTTTATCAAACAGTCCCTCACTTGTGAGTGTGCGCGCGTGTGTGTGTGTGTGGAGGGGGGTGTTGCTTTTTCGCTCACAAAAGGGAATACTTTGGTCTTGCTGCAAATCTGGCCGAAGAAATAGCTGAATACACTTCTGAACATTTAAAAAAGAAAAAAAAAAAAAGCACGAGGTGAACGAGGGCCACTCGAACATAAAGAAAGCCGTTTGCTTTTCATGCTGCTGAAGTGTCAGAAAAATACAGTAAGTGCATCCTCAGCTCAGTGAAATGTGCAGCACGATCCAGCAATAATGGCCCCTTTTTTGCAGGACATGAGCAAACCTTATTCTGTCTGTCTGTCTGCCTGCTTGGAAGGATGAGAGCTGCCACTAGGGGTTGTGGCCATGGTTCAGCAGGTTGTCAGGCTGCATTGCAGTACCTCTGCTTTGCTGTCATTCCCCTATTGCACCTTAACTGACCTGCTCGCAGGGCCAAGTCATAGAGGGCTAGGTCCAAAATAATTATGATTGCCACAACAGCCTACAAATCTTTAAAACCAGGGGCCAGTCTGACTGACCGGTAATCTATTTGGGTCACTGCAGGTCAAGAGAGCTAAAACTGGGAAAGTTTGATCTGGCCTGTGTGGTGAACTATGCGTCGAATGTGGATTTGTTCACCGCGAGCGCTCAGAATGTCAGTGTGTTTATGTTGCGCCGAGCGTGCGGTCGCTTCGGCTTCATTTCAGTCATTGATTATTCTAAGCTCATACAAAAATTTCATCGAAGCACCAATCTGTATCTTGTATCAAGCACGCAAACAAGATTCCAGAATCAATTTTAGCGTGAAAACACATCTCCCATCCCATCCATTAGCTTTCACTGGCAGCGTTGCCCTTTTTGGATAAAGGCCACAGGACCATCACTGGAAATAAGAATTTATTTAATCACAGCTTCCCCATGCATGCGCTTCGAGGGTATCAACAATCATCTTGGAGCTGAGATGCTTTCCAGAAGCCAAACAGAGAAGTTACAAAATAGAATCAAATGATCAAGAGTTTTGAATGCATTTAAGTTGATTATTTTAAATTCCCCCTCAAAAAAATAAAAAATAAATAAACGACACTAGCTTTTAGACCGTTTCCTATAAAATACTTTTATTAAAATGTAGAATGACTTGTGTATAAAAACTAATTTTCATTTGAGTCCTATTAACAGCCACTTATCCCATGTGTTCCATTTTATTGATTTCCCGGGTATTTAATTTCCTGCATGGTTTGATGCTAAGTGGTGGTTTTGATTTCCAGTGGGCATGTTAGTTTCTGTAGGTCTGTGAACGGCATCCAGTGTGAAGCTGAAGGATATTGTGGTTGTAACTGATCCACAACAGTGAAGCCAATAAAAAGACTGCATCATTCTGAAGCGCTTTGTTAACAATTTAGAGAATAAAATTTCAAATATTAGACCAGAGCACTTGTAGTATGGAGGACTCAAAATGCCAAAATTTAAAAAAGGTCAAAGTTTTACATTAAAAATAATGATGAAAAAAAACTTGTACACTCAGTGATTAATTGATTGACTGATTGATGTACACTGCCCAACAAAGTGAAGAGCCAAATTATTAGCAACTCTGTTCTTGATCAAACTGTGTAAATTACCATTTCTAAATATTTTTGTGTATTCAATTGGAATGTATATATTTATATATATATATATATATTTTTAAAAGTATGGTTATGCATAGCTGCACCGTGTTCGTGCCCACATTTGAGTGATGGAAATCCCTGTTAGACCTTACAGGCTGCAAGCGAGGCTGCTGCTGCTTATTTGAAAGGAATGATATTCTTCCAGAGGCCGATCCAGCAGGGAAGGAAGCTGCCATGAGAGAAGAATGCATGGGACAAGACCTAGTTTCTATGGAAACAAAAGAAATCTAAAAGAAGAGTTGGGGGCGGGAGGGGGGGTT
>VUQK01017886.1:58907-74701 GCA_015106715.1 Bujurquina vittata
TATTGCACAAATGTGATAAATTGCATAATGTAAAGTGTTCAAAAATATATACACAATAACACACAATGGTCTGTTATACTTAATTGGCTAAACGTACATAGATTGTGAATTGATCATCTGTCTTTAATTAAAAGGCAACATTGCCGATGTTTCATTGTGCATTTTTGAGCAATGGCACAATTTCAGACGACAGTCATAGGTTTTGTTATGTGTGGCTCCTCACTGTAAGTGTGTTATTTTGTACACTGAGTCTGGCTGTGGTTAAATTATGAAAAGAAATGTACTGTGGTCAGCAAAAGTAAAACCCTTTAGGGTAGTAGAGCCATCTTCAGGGGTGGCATATTGCTTTCAGCAAGGATCGGAATAATGGGGAGAACATTTTGACACATGGGGAATATCTCAGGTGCCACGAAAAAATACTCCTGCAGAAACTATTAACAGGATTAGTGTGCACGTCCTAAAGCCAAACTTAATTGTTATGAGGCATTTCAATTAATAAATATATTAAGATCTTCAAATGATGATTGGCTACTTGGTAAATTTTTTAAAAAGTTTGAACTGTTTAGGAATTACAGACATTTTTATACATAGTGCCCATTTTCAGAAGGTCAGTTGTAATTGGACAGTTTCATTTCTAGATGATGTCTGTTCTCTCATTATTCCATGACAAATTACAGATATAAGATCTGGACTTGATTCCAATTATTTCACTTATAGATGTTCACTGAAAATTAGGTACAATTACACTTGCCAGCTCAGCAATGACAAGAGACCCGAAAGACCATAGAAGACAACTAAAGTGAATGATCATAGAATTCTTTCCTTAATAAATAAAAAAAGCCCCCTTCACAGCATCTAGCTGGAATACTGTCAAGTCTAAAATCAAGTGCAAACCACTGGTTACACTCAAGAACAAGAAGGCCAGAATAGATTTTGCCAGAACACATCTAAAGGAGTCCGCACAGGTCTGAAAACAATTGTTTGGACGGATGAAACTAATATTACACTGTATCAGAATGATGGTAAGAGAAAAGTATAGAAAAGAAAGGGAAAGGCTCAGGATCCAAGCACACCGCATTATGTGTCAAACTGGGTGAAGGGATTGTTATGGCATGGGGGTGTACGCCTGCCAACTGAACCAGGTTGTTAGTGTAATGACCCAAAGGATGCTGCAAAAGCAACTCAAGATTTTCTCAAGGCAAAGAAATTGACTATTCGTCAATGGCCAAGTCAGTCACCTGATCTCGATCCAACGGAGGATGCTTTTCAGTTACTGAAGGCCAAACTGCAGAGACTGAAAACCAGGCAGTAAAGACCTGATTTTACAAACCTTTAAGAGCATCTCAAGGGAGGAAACGCAGCATTTGGAGATATCCGTGGGTTCAAGACTTAAAAGGATTTTCATTCAAGTATTTTAAAAATTGCAAAGAAATGTGTAATTGTCCAAAATACTTATGGCCCTGTATGTGGTGGATATATTCAGTGAAAAAGGCAAGAGTACTGTTAGCAAAAATACCCACACAAAACCATTTAGTGACGGGCTACCAACACGACAGAAGGACAGATGGAACCTTTTAAACTGTGCAAAGATTTTTGAACCATTTAAGTGCTGATGTCAGCACTATTATTAAGTTTCTTGAGCTCCTCTGGGAAAGACTGACATAAGTTTTTTGCAGACTGATCTTCTGAATTGAGGTTGGACATTTTAATTGGGACTGAATCTGTCAGAGCCACAGGAAGTGTAGAACCTATACTGAAGCTTCCCCCTTTTGTCTTGAATTATATTGGATGGTTGTGGAACGGTAACCATGCAACTATTGACTTCATGCTAAACAGATTCAACTCAAGTTATAGGAAAAGAGCAGCATTTGTATATGTTGCTGTTTTTATGAGGAATAAAGAAAAGGTGAGGGGAAGTTGAAGTTTGTTGAACGTCTCAGAAGACACTTTTATTTTAATTGGTTTCACATATTGATTTTGAGAGGATGACTAACAAATATTAGTAATTTTACTAGTTCTGTGTGTGCAAGTCAGTTTGTTCTGGTTTACTTGAGCTAGAATAATCCACCGCCAGTACTTGTCTTTAAGGGATAAAGGTTCTCAGAGCCCACATCTTTCCAATCCAGTCAACTTGCCTATAAAATGCCACAGATAAATAACATAAAAATAACAGCCATTAATTCACTTCAATTTTGATCTCACGCTCATCGTTTTAAATGTCATGAAATCCTTTCTGAGCCTCAAAATTTCTGTTTGTGTTGCCAGGCAACATCAAGATAAACTGGAAAGGGTCGACAAGGCTGGGAGACTAGTGCTGCATTCCACAGCACAATATTATTAAAAGAGTATTGTGTTTTCACATCTCCTCTTCGCTGTAGCTGTCCCTCAGAAGCATCCTATAAGCATCATTAGAGAGAATAGTATTTTCAGAACTCCGTTAATTTTGACAACTATCAAAGACATTTAAATTCTGATTAAAAAAACTACTTGTTATTTTTATACAAGAACATTAGCTCCAAGATCTTTTGCAAAGTATAGATCTCTTTAGCTAAGCATCACATTTGCTGTCTTTGGTTAATTGCAATCAAACTTTGTAGGTATGTAGTTAGACTGCCTGGTTACTAACAAATCAGAATCTCAGAGGCCATGGAAGAAGATTCAGGAACTCTTAGAGGTGGGAATGTAAAACTGCTACGAGTCATAATGGAGCTTTGCTGAAAAGCAGAGACCCGTATTTGCTTTGGCAGTGGTAAAAGCAGCCAAAAAAGTCCTGAAGGGATCTGAATACCTGAAGGGACCCAGTGATGAAACTGTTCATTTAGATGTTATTGCAAAACTAAAATATCCAGACAAGAAGAAAATAAAAACATTTCATTAAAACAGAGAATACATTGTAAATCTTTTCAGGGAAGACAGTCAGTCACAACTGCATTACAATTAGGTGTCATATTTTGGTTAAACTATCAGCCACAGTGAAAAATGCAATTAGCAGTACTTCTGGGTGGAGCAAGAAAAATCATCATTTTTGTTCAGTGGGTTCTTTCCCCCTCTATCTTCGTTCGTTATGTTTTGAACTAATATGTCTGGGAATACTCCTCCACTCTTGTGCCAGCGCATACTTTGTGGAACTCTTATCTTTGGTTAGTGCCTGATGAAATTCTCAGTCATTTATTCATTTTATTCTTCAGAAAAGATTCAGTACAGTGCAGCCAGTTTAATAGATTGCATCTTGCCAGCTCAGCTACAGTTTTAGACATGTGGGCTTAACAATTTAAACTATCCTTTTGTCTTCAAGTTGCATCTACAGTTGTGGTGCAGAGTTCACATACACTCATGATGGGCATGGATTTCATGGGAATTTGGGGATTTAAATGAATTCTTTGAACTTTTTTTCCCAGGGTGGAATAATAATACAGCATGCATATTTAATGACTTTAAAAAAGAAGAACTGGGTGCATAAGTTTGGATTTATTTTGGGTTTTCTCTAATCCCCATAGGGTCAAAAGTAAACACACACCCCCACTTATACAGTATATGGTTAACTGTCACTTAGCAAGTTACACCGCAACCAGATGCTTTTGGTAACCATCAACAAGCTTCTGGCATAATTCTGGCTGGATATTTGAATGCTCTTCTTGGCACGATTGGTAGAGTTTATTTAAATTGGTTGGTTTCCTGGCATGGACCCGGCTTTTAAGCACAGTCCACGAATTTTGGAAGGCCATTCTGGCTGCTTAATGTAAGCCAGCTTTATGCATTCCAAAACCATTTCTAATGTTTTTGTCCAGTTTGAACACCCAGTTGTGTCTAAGTTTCAACCATCTAGCTGTTGATTCGAGTGAAGTGGAAGAGTTTGGGGGCATTCCTCATTCTTTATTATTTGATCCACTTTTTGCAATGTACCAGTACCACTGGCAGCAAAAATGGTCCATGATGCTGTCACAACCATACTTCACAGGTGGCACAATGTTGTTAGGTTTGAAAGCCTCACCTTTACTCCAAACATACGTCTTGTCATTGTGGCCATATAGGTCAATCTTTGTCTTGTCTGATCATAAAACATTTCTTCAGAAGCCAAATTCAGTCAAGTTTGAAGGTGTCTGTTTTGGAGCAGGGGACACTTTCTCGCTCAGCACCCTCTCAGTCAGTCGGGATGTTAAAAAGTTGCTTCACTGTGGATGGTGACACAGATGTTCCAGCAATTTCCAGCTCATGGCAAGCTTGAACCTTGGTGGTTCCTGGGTTGATCCTGAATATCCTAACCAATTTCCTCTCATCTGAGGGTGACCATTTGGGTCTTCTTCCAGACTTTGGCAAAGTGGTAACACAGCGAAATAACTTCATCATCTGATGATCCCAGAATATGCAGTTGTTAAGAAATGGTCCATTATATTTCTGGCATGGTCTTCCCAAAGCCCTGACCTCAACCCTCTTGAAATTTTGGGGACTGTGCTTAAAAGCCGGGACCATGTCAGGAAACTAACCAATTTAAATAAACTCTACCAATCGTGCCAAGAAGAGCATTCAAATATCCAGCCAGAATTATGCCAGAAACTTGTTGATGGCCATCAAATACATCTGGTTGTGGTGCAACTGGCTAAGTGACAATTAACCATATATAAGTGGGGATGTGTGTTTACTTTTGACCCTGTGTGGATTGGAGAAAATCCAAAATAAGTTCAAACTGTGCACCCAGTTCTTCTTTTTTAAAGTCACTAAATATGTATGCTGTATTATCATTCCACCGTGGACAAAGAACAGTAAAGCCCAACTTTACCATGACATTCATACCCGTGATGATTACATGTAACCCTCTGACCACAACTGTATCTGTACCTGTATTTTCAAATATTTTTATATAGAATAAACAACGCTGTTATATCCAAAATGCAGCATTTATTGTAAAAAAACAAAACAAAAAACAAACAAACAAAAACTTACAAGATTAATTTTAAAACCTAAAATTCTCTATTCCTGCTTTTTGACGGTGTCACCAGGTTGGATTGAATTTAACAACTTTAGAGAGTAGATTACAGCAATTATACTAAGGTGCCCTAATGTTTTATGTATGAATTTAAAAGAATTTCTGTATATATTTGCAAAGCTGTATACAAATGCGCTGTTCAACAGGAGTTACTCCATTGTTCCTCTTCGCCTCTCACACACCTGTGAAGAGAGCAGTACTTAATATCTGCAACATATTCAAACAACTTGCTGTGATGGAGAACAAGTGTGAGAGTAATTTGTAAACTACATTGACAAGTGGAGCTTCAATTGCTACATCACGACACACTTAGGGACACATTACCGTAATAATTGCTCAGAGGTGCTCTTGTGTCTGATTGCTCCTGAGTGTCATTTATTGACTTAGTAACTTCCAGTAACATGTCCTCCCTGAAACAGACACAGGTGCAGTCACACATGCTGTCACACACTCTGGCAAACAGAGACTCGCAGCTTCTCCTCCTCCCTCCATTCTAAACAGCCAATTAGCAGCCACACCTGGCCACCTGCCTCCAATCAGAATAGAGTGACTGTTTCCATGGTAGCCAGAAACCAACAAATTCGTATGCGGAGAGGAGGTCAGAGATGAAGAACAGAATCATAGTGACTGTCTGCATGTGGGTTTAGATAATAAAAAAAGGGTCTTTTTATTTGAATTTGGCTTATATCAGGTGGGAATAAGAAAAATGTAGAGAAACGTTCCATCAATCTGTCAATATATCTAATTTCTTTGGTGATCTTTAATTTTTCTTTTCCACTGAAACAAGCACACTGTCTTTAATATTAGAAGAATACAAGTAAACTTGCAGAGTGTGCCACTGGAAATTATTTTCATTTGATGAAGTATAGATTTTATGACTAAAATTAAAAAAATAAATCAAACCTACTCACAAAATCACATTGAAGCATTATAAAGAATGTTAGCTAGTATTTTCTTCTTTGAATATTCTTAGATTTCTAATATCATGACATCCATGAAATCTATCATTAGGTTAATCATTAGGTAAGGTGTGATCTGCAGGCAATACAGACACATTGTTTTGGCAGTTTCCACGCTGAATTACTGCACATTTCAGTGTCTTTATATTCTTTGAAAAACAAAATATCCAAATGCTGGTAGAGAAGGACCTTTTCACACTGCGTCTCTTAAAATTCAGTGTTGATTTTGGTTTTTCAGCATGTGTACAGTTGGTGCCCTTAAAGCATAACGGTTGTGCCAAATGAGAGGACCACGCAGTGTCATTTGAACTCTGGCATGTTTTCAGATGACAACAGTAAAACAGCTGCCTAGTTTTTTGGTTTTTTTTTTTTTATTTTTAGGTTTTGTATGAATTCATAAACCACCGTTACTTGTCACAGTTCTTGTTTCCAGGATTAGCAGAAAGTGTCCATCTAATAGTTCATCTCTAAATTGAGATTTAAATTAACCCCAGAGTCAGAGTTTAAAATTACACATGGTGTGCTATAACATTAGACACACAAGGTAAGACAAGATAAGACACTCGGGCTCAGGCTCAATGTGAGCTCGCAGAAGCAGCAGTGACAAGAATTGACTTGATATGTCTTTTTGAGACCATAATTTAACCCTCAGTCCCTTCATTCACCCCATCTGAGACCTCCATTACCACTAATCAGTATGATCCACTGAGAGCAAAGAAAGTCTTGCATTGTAAATCAATTCCTGATTATTGTGCATCAAGCATCAGTTGTTTTATGTCATAGAGACAGCCTCTTTGTGATTGACATTAATGGTTACCATAGTGATAGAAGGAAATTTGATTGATTCGATGTCAACAAAAATAACTTAAAAAGACAAGAAGACATAGACTGAGACACAAATAGACCCACTCACAGAGACAGACTTGAAAGGGCCCTTTGTTTTAAAATTAAAACTGCAGGGGAACACAAAAGTGACGTTTTGTCGCTTCGTACCATCCACATGTTTTCCAACTGTTGTCAGCTGTCAGGGTGACTTCAATTCACACAGATGAAACTTTCTAAAATTATTTCATCTCAGGATTGCTGGGAACAAACATTGTGTTGTTACATTCTCATCTGAACAATTTTCTTGTGGAACATCTAAAAATGAAGCAATTTGTCTTTGTATTCTAGACTGTCCATTATTTTGTTCAACTCTTCTTTGTGTTTGCCTAGTTGAAAGTTGTCCTTGCAGGCTTCCTTTCTTTCTTTCTTTCTTTCTTTCTTTCTTTCTTTAATTCAAATTTTTCTCTGCTTTAACATCAACTTACATTTACACTGTGACACCCCCCCCCCCGGTGGGAGCTTCCTTGTGCCACCTTGCCTACAGAGCAGCTCCACTGGAGCTGATGGGATTAAGGGCAAAGACTGCTGAATAGCTGTCGCCCTTTTTTTAATGTTTTTGCATTCAGTGCAGATGCAGTGAAATTATGCCTCGTCATGCATTCAGGGCAACAAGTGAAGCCAGGTTCAGCACCAAAGTCGTTAGCGGACTGGCATCTTGTCTTTCAAGGATTAAAAATCTTGTATTGAGAAGTTTTTTTGACCATTAGCTTAAGTTTACAATGATGTTAATACAGATATATAAGGACCATTTAATTTTTTCCTCTTTTTTGTCAAATTTCCACCATGTGTGTGTGTTTACTGGCAGTGATTTTCATATAAAAACTGAAAAAAAAAAACTATTTTGAAAACTCCCTTAAAGATTTGACAGAATTTGCCAGATTTCCTGCTGATAATGAAGCTAAATTGCAACCAGTGATCAACAGTACCCCGACGTCACAGCCATGACTGCTTTTGTATGAATTTACCATACATTGCTTTTTACAAGTAGCATTAGTGTTAAAGGGTTAAAACGACATCTAAAATGTTTTCACATGTATATGAAGCTTCATACAGAATCTGAATTGTCATATTTTCAGAATTCAGATTTATGAGGGTTTTAAGTGAAATATTCCATGACCATTTAAAAAGGCCCACAATGCCTCTCTAATATTTGTAATTGTTTATCACTACTGCAGCGATATTAGTCAAAAGCATCCAGAGCTGAAAGCGCTCTGTTTAATTGTGATTGACGCAGTCAGGAATAGCCCAGTGATGTTAAAGACTGTGATGTCACAAGGTTCATTGGCAGGTTTGTGCATCTTATCACTTATTCATCCATCACTTTGTCCAGCAGCATCTTTCCAAAATAGCCAGCCAGATTGCAGTGAAACTTGGCAACAATATTTATGCCACCCCCACTCATAAAGTCTGCTAGCTTGGTTCTGTTGTTTGGAGTTCCTGCTGTCACAATGCAGAATATAGTACATGTATGTAGGAGGGCTTTTGCAATGACTGTCAGCATTGGCAACACTGACGCAAATTCTTTCTTTTCTCCCCCCCTCAAAGTATATGAGAATATTCTCTACTCCTGGCAAACTAAATAATGCTTATCGTTTTTTCTTCATCAGCATCACTATCTTTGGGACCGGGGCCAAGTGGCTGGCTGTGCTGCAGGAGAGGAACCTCAAACCCTGTAAGTTGTGGCCACAGACAGAAAAGTGTGCAAACTAATGCGAGGGTGGTCACAGACATCCAGACACACAGGGACACACACGCAAACAAGAAGCAGGCATACACGGACCCACTTTATGAGAATGGAATCTGTAGCAGCATGAGCAGATGGACACAATAAGGATTATAATAGTAATGTTGTTTGACTCTGAATGTCCTTTATTCCATTAACTGCATGAATTAACAGTTTGCCCTGTGTTCTGTAGTTCGACACAGTACCGAAAGGATAAAAGTGCTGTTATGATTTTTCATATGAGTCATGCATAGGTCCACCTAATTGCCTTTAGTGACATAACTTTGTAGAGAAGGAAAAACATCTGCACAGATAAGCAGAGCTGTGCTGGTGCTTTTTCACCTTGCTGCTAGCCTTCATGTATTTGTGCATCAATAAACATACACACTGTGCTGTTTTGGAACAAAACACGAGCATAGTACCGGTGTTAGTGTAAATTATGGCACAACTTCAGTATTTTATACCTGGTTCACATTATCGTAGGTGTTGTTCATTTCACGGGAAAGCAACAAAAAAATTCCAGTCAAATTAGTTAAGCCACAGTTTGATTTACAGCCATATTTCAGTCAATACCACTGTAGTCACAGGAACACGGTTATTTCCATCTGCAGTAATTTATATTTGGCTGTATGGATCTGTTCTGGGACAGCACACCTCCCAGCCCTTCCACATGCACAGACCTCAGCACAGAACAGAGCAGGCATCGATGAAAACAGATATCACATTGATCAAGTGAAACGCAGCATAAAAGAAGGCCCTGTGGTGGAGGAGGGCTGTAAAGCCACCGGCAGATAAGCAGTCACTGTATGCAGGCTAAAGCAGATGAACTATATTGATATTAATAGATTTTCCAATAAACCATCAGTTGATGTGGGCTGGCACTGAGATCTGATCAGAGTGCAGCTGAGCTTGACTTTGTCGTCTGCCTCCTGACTGCTATGTTGGATGTACTCTTTGATACTTTTGTTTCTCAACTTTTTTTTTTTTATTGTGCTCTCCTCTTCAATGTATTTTCGAGACTCTCAAAAAGTCCTTTTTATCCTCATGAAATTACCTGGTAACTAATGAAAGGGGCCTCTTGGAGGAAATAGCTCCTTTTTTTTTAAAGCTCCTTGTGGAGGAGCACGGTGGTTTACACTGTTGCCTCACAGCAAGAAGGTCCTGGGTTCGAATCCAGCAGCCAGCTGGGTTTCACCCATGTCTGCGTGGGCTCCCTCTAGGTACTCCACCTCTCTTCCACAGTCCAAAGACATGCTTGTTAGATCAACTGGTGATTCTAAGTAGGTGTGAATGTGAGTGTGAATGGTTGGTTGTCTCTCTGCGTTAACTCTGCTATAGACCAGCGACATGTCCAGGATGCACTCCACCTCTCGGCCTGTGATAACTGAGACAGGCGCCGACCCAACTGCAACCCTGAATTGGATAAGTGGAAGAAAATGGATGGGTGTAAACGTCAGCTAGCAGCTCTAACAATGTAATCAAACACGGAGAAATCCAGGCTTTATTAAGCCTAAATGTAATGTAATGTGCATTTGCTCTAAATGTGCTGCATTGTGTATCCACACACAGGAGTGCAATGCAGAGAATACTGAGAACCAGAAACTGGATTCCAAGAAAGTAAAATACCAAACCAACTGCCGATGAAGCCTGGCTGTTCCATTTGCGTCAATCACACACATTCGAGTATTTATAGTGTATGGCTAAATTTCAGCCACCGGGCTTAACAACTTTTCTGTCAGAAGTGCAAACAGGAAAAAATGTACGTAGCTCTCCCCAGTGATCAATTCCCCTTGGGGAGTCTCTAACTCTTTGATCTGAAAAGGCTTTATGTTATCTGTCTTCCCCTAATGTTAACTTGGTACTTTAAACCAATGTTGATGGCATACAGCATATGTTGCAGTGTATCCCAGTTCACCCTTATAATCGCCACAAATCAATCTTCACGGCCTATTGTTTGTGTGTCTGACTATAACTTTAAATTGGCTGAATCCATGCCTAATTCTGATGCTAAACTGAAAAGCATAAAAAAGGAAAACATTGCTGTGTCTCTGTGCTCGTCTCTCTCTTGTTCTCGCTCGCTGCCCCACCCCTATTAGTCAGCCAGCCACTTGATCCAGTTGGCACTGTGTGTGCGCATTTGGATGCTTATTAGAGAAAGAGAGCGTGGCAAAGGGAGATGTTGGGGTGTGTGTGTGTTGGCGTGTTTGTGTCTGTGTGTGTGTGTGCATGCATGCCTCCACTGGGCCGAGGAGGCTAGAGGGAGCTTCTTCACTGGCTGCCCCAGCGGAGAGGCCCTTTTCCCTAGGATGACATTTGGACTGGACACCTGGAAGCATGGCGGGGGGTGGCAAAAGTCCCACTGTGTGTGTGTGTGTGTGTGTGTGTGTTTACAGAGTAGGGGGCAGTTGCTGGAAGCTTATTAGTTCGCAGAGTGTTATTGGCTTGTGGTTTGGGCATATGTGTGTGACAGAGAATATGCACATGGATCTTGAGGAGGATGGCTACAGGGGTGTGCGTGTGTGTGTGTGTGTGTGTGTGTGTGTGTGCGTGTGTGTGCGTGTCTGTGTGTGTGGTAGGTTATATGCTCCGTCTCATCAGGGTGGTAAACTGCAATAACACAACAAGTTGAGGAGCTGCAAACCACAGCTGTTCAAATGTGAATGCTCAAATTGTATGTGTGTGGATTAGTTTTTTATTTTTTTGGTAGCCATTATGATAACTGAATTTCAGCACCAATCCCAGCTCTGTTGTCTGAAATACGTGCAGCCTCAGTAAAAGCAGCAATACTGTATATAAATTATGATCAAAAACCAGCAAAGTATTTTAATTGCTCATTTAGATCCCAAATAATCTGCTCAGCTTTTCAATTTTGCATACATCATTTTTGACCAGTCAGTCAAACCCAATTTTCAGTACTTGAATTTTCAACACTCGACATTTTGAGGAACATTATTCAAAAAGTGATTTCAGGTTATCAAAGACAGCGATTTTATTAATACTAATTATGCTACATAGTGTCTGTTGCTCCTCGTATTTTGCTTTTTTTTTTAAAAAAATGTATTTTCATTTCTTTTGTGTCTTTCTTCTGTAGCGGAAACACACAATCTACAGTCTCTCCACACTATCCTGTCTACTGGATCTCCTCTCAAACCTCAGAGCTACGACTACGTCTACCGCTGCATAAAGAGCACCGTGCTGCTGGGCTCCATTTCAGGTGACTCCATAACACAAACTGCTGGGACACACTCTGTCATTTTTCTAGTGTTTTAATTCCGTCTTGGGTCACAAACTGAAACACTTTTTTCTAAACTGTGACACTAACACCTGACTTTGAACACTACATGTTATTATTAAGAGCTGGAGAAAATATATCCTACACATAGACACTGCAAAAGTGTTTCGAAACGCATTTTTTAATAATTAAAAAGCACTGTAGCAAAATAATTCAGGCTATTGTAAAATTAAAACTAGTTTAACAATTTTAATTGGCTTAAAAATGTCAAGCTTTAACAAAAGTCAGTTGTGTTTATTTTCTATTCGACTCAGCCTGCAAGTTTAAGGGATACCGCAGCGTCTCTTACGCTTGATGGCACCTTTCTCTCATTTTTTGCAAAAAATACTTGCTGCATTGCATTTTTTCTTAAGGTTGTCGTGATACTAGAATTTCAAGCTGGATACAATGCCTAAGAATTTACTTGATACAATTTTTGGTTCCACAGAGGTAAAAAAAAAAAGCATTTAAAGAAAATAAAGATTAGAACAACACAAACAATCACATCAGAGACAACGCTATTTTTAAGTTGCCTGATTTAGTGCAGAAACAAAACAAAATGTGAAACTGTTTTGGGGGTTCTCTCATTGTTGCCCCTCTAGTGCATCTGTTATTAATTACATTAACACCAAAGCAGCTGAAAGTGATTAACAACCCCTTCTTCTACTTAAATGACCACATCAATATCACAGAAGATTAACTGACTTAAAAAGTGAACTCTGATTTAAAAAGTGTTCCTTGCATTTTTTTGAGCAGTATATTTTATGATTCTATTAGGTAGTGACAAAAAAAAGACAATATTTGCAGTTGTCTGAGGTGTTGGTATGTTTCTGGTGACTTGGCTCCACATTTTTGTTGCTGATCAAATAGAGCTGGTGAGGTACGCTGCCACTTTTTCTGGTCAGTGGATGTAACATACGTTTTCTGACATACATGGGCAGATAGCGTAGCCTAGCTCCCACTTCAATGCTAATGGGAGGGATAAAAGTTCTTCAGCTGCTCCCTTATTTCTACAGAGGTTAGGCGTAGCTGACGAATCCACCTGTTTGATTTGGCAAAGATTTTAATGCCGGATATTCTTCCTGATGCAACCCTCCCAATTATCTGGAGTTGGGACTAACAAAAGCACCAGGAGAACATTAGCTTGTGGCTCCCTCAGTCACGCTTTGTGGCTATCAGTTAAGCAGCTAAGATTAAAGTGTGTGCCGGCCAGGTTAACGTTTATGTTACCTGTTCAATACTTCAGTGAAATTCCTCCTAAAGTGCCATTCACAAAACGGAAGAAGAGCACATTAAACTAACAACACAACTTTGTGAAGTCGTGTGTCTGTTAGTAATTTTCAGTATTGATTAGTGTCAGAAAATGTATATTTTTGACAGCTCTAGTTTGTGTTGTCTGCACAGTTTGACGGCTGTAGTATTCTTTGGCTTTGTGTGCGTTTTTTTTTTGTCTGTTTCTGCGTCAGCGTATAATCTCACCTCATCCACAGCCTGGAAATTATTAATGTGCTCTTCTTCTGTTTCGTTAGTTCAAAGGTGGCTGGCAGCTGCCATTACCTTCTGGCAGGAGTGATGCATTTCATTCTACCAGGTGCTATTTTACTTTTTAAATAGCTATTCAAAGATGTGAAAATCATGACAATTCCTTATTATGTTCCAACACCTTCCCATTAACTAGAACAGACAGGCAGTTGCACCCATCTCTCTTTCTGTGATGGGAAGTTGTAAATGAGTGAGGTTAAAGTAAGCAGGCGACACCTGTGCGAATCAGATGTCGCTGGTTCTGCAGTGCTAAGAATTAGAAAGTGAGCGACTATGTGTTTGCTGTGTGAGCACAAACTGGCATATAATTGTGCAACCACTCCTCGGCGTAACCACAATCTGTGCAGGCATATATGAACAACAAAGAATGTTGATCCCAAATACAAACCCAGTGTTTAACCTTGTCCATTAGAGTGAGTGTTTTATTTCTTTTTGTATATACTTTTTAAAAAGCAAATACTGTGTTTTTGTATTTTCAAACGTAAAAGCTGTTTTTAACACTTCTCAAGAATTGTGTACTCAAACTAAAGCAAAAAAAACGCATCTGCGACACAAACACAAAAGGACTGATGCATAATAATAATAATAAAACAATAAATTGTATGGAACTCTACATATTACTCACCACCCACAACTGTCGCACACGCACACACACGCATGAGTCTAACGCACACAGTCCTTCTCAGTCCATTGTGATGTTGTCAGGGCAGTAGAATGCTATCTGTCTCTTTCTGTGAGTCCTGAAACGTTTAACATTTAGCAGAGCCCGTGTGACTGACGTATTAAACACACTCACACACATGCGGACGCACACACACACACGCGCGCAGGCTGAGTAGCAGCTTGGAGTGTCACGCTTGCATACACATACACGCAGCCATTGTGAATGACAGCCCAAGTGGGTATAGCATATAGCCTCAAATGCACGAGCAAACAAATGGAAAGTCGCACATGCTCACAATGACATGTAAGTCGAAATGCTGGACACAAGCGTCAACTGAAATGCCAATCACAAGGCAGAAATCTGGTGAGGGATAAAGAGAAAAAAAAACAGAGAAGATACAAGCAGTTATTTCTGTCATCCATATCTCTGTCTCTGCAGACTCTGTAAGACAAGTGAGGAAAAACTGCGCTGTGAGGAAGGTCTGTGCCAAATTTGGTGAAGGCTTAAGAGTGTTTATGGATACTGAAAACTTTGGAAAATTGTTGATCAAATGCAGCGTGGCAACTACACGTTTTTGTTTAACGATACAGGCTGTCAGACTCTGTCCGTTCAAACTCATTTTTATGAAGCATAACTTTTATAATCAAACACACAAACGACTCTGGGAAAATCTGTTTTTGCTTATCAGCTCCATTTCAGTACGAGGCTGTATGCATTTCCCTTTTTAACAACTTTAAGTCAATGCAACAAGTTCAGTATTAAATGACATCACTCAATAAAGGCGTTTGTAAGGGGTAATTTTCAGTCGTTAGCCGAACAGGAAAAACTGCGTCAGTCAAAACATTACCTGTTTTCTTTTTCCTCTTTAAAGCTTCTTTATAGATACTTTTTAAATGGCTTAAAGGAAGAGCAGGCTCACGAGATATATTTGGTAAATTAACTGTTGTAGCTTTTGGTATTAAAAAATGTGCTTATGCTCGGCTGCAGCACCGAGGTGCGTTGGTGAAACTTGCTCCGTTTGTCCAATAGATCAGCTATCCCTCCTCTGCACAAGCCATCTCAGCCTTGCCTCCAGCGTTCTCTACAAACAGTCCCTCTGATAGTATACTGTTAGAATATCTGAATATAATGATGGCTGAAGTTGTAAATTGTGAAGATACAATATGTGGACTTATCCTTTTAGAACTGTAGCGCCGGTTCTTTGTGTGTATGTGTGACTCAGAACAGCAGGCCCTGCCCCAGTCACTTTCAATGTTGCTGCCAAGGGCAACAGAGGGCTGCAAACCTGTTGGCTGCCAACCGACCTAACCTTGACCCATGAGGTCAATACTGTGTGTGTGTGTGTGTGTGTGTGTGCTGCTACTGTATGTGGTGAATCTCTTTGCTGATTTCTCTCTGTGCCACTGTGTATCTGTATGCCCATAAACATATGCTTTAGTTCAAAGCACTTGGTTAATGAAAACTCCTACCACACATGTTGTGTATTTCAGGGAGACTGTTTGTGTGCTTTGTGTTCAGCGGGGTCCCCAGACCCCTGTTGCTCTTCAGTGGGTCATTTTTAACACTTTCACTGCTGGATTTCCTCAATCCTAATATACCTCCATCTGACTAGCCATATGTCACTTCTTCACACTCCACTCCACTCCACTCCACTCCACTCCACTCCACTCCACTCCTCTCCTCTCCTCTCCTCTCCTCTCCTCTCCTCTCCTCTCCCCCTTCCTTCCCTCTCCTCTCTCCTTCCTTCTTTCTTCTTTTTTACATTT
>VUQK01017889.1:0-16136 GCA_015106715.1 Bujurquina vittata
TATATAAATAAAAATAAAAACACACACACACACATATGGGCTCTGCTAACTCCCAACAACTTTAACAGTAAGATGTCCATCTTTATTATCTACACCTTGATGAACTAATAACACAGTTGGAGCAGATTTTACTCTATACCTTGATGTTTCAGGTTCAAGGTATCACGCTGAGAAAAAAAACTACAGCCAAGAACTGCCAGTGATACACAGTGAAAATTTGTATTATTTTGAAAGCACCTTCTTACGGTCGGCCTCTAGAGACAAACGGTAGGCCTCGTCCTGTTCTCTCTTCACCATCTCCCTCGCCTCACGCTCGTCCTGAGTTCAGAGAGAGGAAGAAAGAAAGTTGGTCCCATTAACTAACAGCATAACAAAGGATACACGAGGACAAAACATCTAAGCAGAAGTGCCGGGTGTGGAAGCTAGATAGAAGCAAGCAGCAGAAAACACAGCATGTCAAGTGTGGTTACGTACAAACACCAGGTATGAAAGAGTAGCGACAGAGGGGAATTCATTCTAACCGGGCTGTCATTTACCAGACCCCGAGCCCCTTTTATGTTTCCTCATCTCAGTTTCACCCTCCCTTTTTCTTTTATTCACGCTGCCTCTCTCTTCCTGTTTGTACAGAGGGAAGGGGACAGGCGGCCTTTCTCTTTCTACCTGCTGTGGCTACAAAGTGTTTTATAAAGACTGGGACTAAATACAAGTGTCCATTGTGTTAACAGTCCACAGCCATTAGTTTTCTATTTTCTGAAGGCCCATGCTGTGTGTCAGCCCGGATATGGCAAAGTAAGCTTATTGTGACGATCAGAGGGCTACTGTGCAACCAGGCAGCAGCTAAGCAAAATGACAGTGTGTATTGTTGCTCTGAATTGGAAAATGCAAAGATACATTTGTGCTTTTGGGCCACATAATAGATGAACCTTGAAAGGAAACTGTAAAAGAATGGCACAGGGGGACAAAAGCATCAAAAGTGGCTACCTTCAATAGACTGGCCCTGAGTCACGCAAACAAGACACACAGTAGTTCATGTTTGATATTCATTTTACACTCGTTTGACCTGTTGTTGAACATTTTGAAATGCTTTGAATAGCTTAATATGAGGCTGCATGAACAAAAATGTTTATCTGACATGCTCAAACACCATGTGATTTTGAGGACCTTAACTTTGGAGGGAAAAAGAAACAGATTTTCCACAACTATATCTTGGCTACTGTTCAAGTTGGCGAGACATGTGCCGTCTTTTAGTCGTGATGATACACTTGGTGTTCAGAAAAGCAAGCTGTCACATATTTAATGTTTGCTCACAAATAACAACTAGTGAAAGAAGCTTTATATGGCTGTTTTTTTTTTAATGATTTAATTTTGGAACCAAGTGGCTGTTTTACCAAGGGCAAATTTTATATAAAATTATTTCCCTTTGGGTTGCATTATCAGCTTGTATGCTCACTGTCACTTAACACACAGAGGACTCAGAAGGCTCCTTTCTGTGGGCCTTGCATGCTGTAAGAGTATGCACGCCTGGTACCCCCAACCATGAAACTGACCTCAAATTTATATACAACTCTTTGTTCAAATCAGCAAAAATGTACTATGATTCATTTTGGCTTTTCTTCATATGAAATACATGCTAAATGACCTGAAAACGACCCTCAAAAAACCCCTGAAATGTTGACATGTAGATGTAGACCACAAAACTGCAGTGAGTAGTCATTTCATTACTAACTACTAAGCTAAAACACAGAAAAGCACATGAATGACTGGCGAGTCAGTACGGTTAGTAAAAGTCACAATGTGGCTGTCCAGCTGCTCCGATTCCAGACAGACACAAAAGTCACTGTCAAAGTGGAATGTCTCAATGTCTGTGTTCATGTCTGAGTTTGTCTTTGGGAAGGAGAGGTTTAAAAAAAGAGAGAAAAATGGAAAGAAGGAAGAGACCCTGGAAAAGAAGTAGAATATTCACCAGCACCAGAAAACTGCTGCAGTAAAAACAAGATTAGCTAAGTCAAGGTTGAGTTCACCCCAGAGATGCAATACAGTTTGTCAATAAAAGTCTTGAGGTTAGCAGTACTAATAATGAATAATCACAGTCTATAACATTTTTATTGAGTTCAGCCTTGGAAAGGGTAATATTTATTTGGCATCTAACAACAGTTCATGCACAAACTCTGGATACTTCTTGTTTTAATCCCATCGTTAATGATTATTTGACGAACGACCAAGAGTGACAACTCCACAATGAAGCCAGAGCATTATAGAAATTATAACAACACAACACAGAGAAAACAGCTGTCACTCAGCAGGGTGTAACACACCTGAGGAAGTCTGACTCAGGGTGTGTGTGAGACTCAACTCATTCCTCACCCATGATTCCCATAATTGAGATGCTATGACTCTCACAATAGCATTGCTAGAGAGGCTGTTTGCTTGACTTAATTTAATGGCTGAATCTAACATGACTTGACATCTGTCATCTAAAGATACAGTAATCAAAGAAGTGGCACAGTGCAGTCAGGACTGGCAAAAATGTGTGGCAGCTATAAATGATTTCACACAACCAAAAAAAACCCCAAAACATCTACATGTGTGACAAAGTAATAAAACAAAGAAAAAATCCCAAAACATTTCTATTATTGACTATAGCTAACTTTGTCCACCATGCATAATTTTCAACAGTTACCATGACACACTCACAGCCACGAGGAACATAAAGGTAAAAATGGCCTACAGTATTTTATATGTCAAAAAGGATTTGAGTATGAGAAGATGGTTAAGAAAGTAGTCAAGTGCCTTGTCAGTGAGAGGTGCACTCTGTCATACTGTTATGACATAAAATGCTAGCTCCACCTTTTCATTTCTATGCAGGGAATCCTTAAATAGTGTTTTAATGAGATTTCCTGTTAGAGTAAAAGGAGGTCAACAGACATGCAGCAGAGTAAAGTTGACTGCAAACAGGAATGAATGGGAGATGAGTCCAGTTGATAACTAAAGGGGATGAATGGTTCTCTTGTCATCACACAAAAGGTATATTTTAACAATACCTTCTGATGTGCTCCAACATGTTGCAATTTATTGCTTGAACACAATGTAAAACTTTGGTTCGGTTACACCAGTAAGCCACTGAAATAACTGGCTAAATCAAAATTAAGGGTAGACATTTTCAACTGATATGCAGAAATGTTCTTTTTGAAGAAATGAAAATGAAAAAGTGCCAGAAAGTCTCAGTTTTAACTTGAAACAATTCCTTTGAATCTCTGAAGTGTGACCAAAAAAAAAGGACGTGAGAAATTGATCAGGATATTTGTAGGTGTAAAAGTTATTTTGTCCTTGGTCCACAGTAACTACTTAAAATAAAAATAAAAAATCTGAAATCATCCTTATACAGTGGAAAATCTGGCTAGTAGCAAACTGGTTAGTTTCGTCACCAGCAGCAGGTTTTGCACAATTTTCTGAGCTAATGTCAAACAGCATTACATGGAAGCATGGGCATATGTTTTCATCTGAAAGGACAGATGTTCCACGATCCGCAAACAGGCACTAAGTAGTTATTGAAAAATAATCTTAAGCATTTTCTCCATCTTTAAGGATCAGAGCCTGACATTTTTGTTTCTTGCAATCGGGCTTTCTCATCCGCTCAAGCTTTACCTCGTCTTTAATGTCCTCTTGCTGTTGTGCTGTGAAGATCTCCATTGCTCCCATTAACCTCATCATCAGCTCATCCACTGTCGTATTGCCTGAAGTAGGAAAGAAGAAAAACAAGAGGGTGATAAAAAGTTTTCTTTTCACATTACAAAAAAAGAACAAACAAAAATCTATAAATCTGTGTTATTCAGGAAATACAGAAAGTAAGAATTACCTTGGATAACATTTAGAACTTCATTGGATGTGCGTTTGCCCATGACTATAAGGAGCAGGGGGAACTGGTCTGTCTTGTATGTCCGTATAGTCTGTGTCACCACACTGCCAAAGTGCCTTGTACACATAGTGAGTAGTCTGAAAAACAAAGAAATTTAATTAATTCACCTTTTCCCCTCCATTCTGTTTAATAATAGCTGTGCGTTCTTCTTGGTGATGAAGATATATTTGCAATTTAAAAAAAAAAAAAAGCTATATATACATGCATCTAACACAAGTTTTTCACACAAACATTTTCACAGAAGAACTGACATGGAAGTGCGTACTTTTCAGATTGCAGCAGAAAAGAGAAATACACACAACTTGTGGCATTAAAGACTTTAAAACCAATTCTGCATTTTCTTATTCCATCAGGGCGACATGCTATCTCAATTGGAACCATAGATGAATTAGTATTCCTCACCAGACACCCTGAATTGATAGGGCAAGAGAGGATTTCTTATTCCATTACAAAGACAGAACTTTTTAAATTAACATTTCAGAGAGGGAAAAGGGTAGCAGGCAGCCAGAGCCCCGCCAAGCTCCCTGTAAATGTCATAATATTAATGAATTGCTATAGACTGAATGCAAATATAGATTAGCTTTTTCTCCTGCCTTTTAATAAGATCTACTTTAATAACTGGCTGGTAAAATAGAGAGGTAATGGAATGGATGGTGGGACAGCGGGTCAGAGTAAGAAGATAGATGGAGGGGATGCTGTCTGAGAGGGGGTGTAACTCATTAAAAGATGAAGCCAAAGCTGCGGGAGCTACCTGCAGACTTTCCGAACTGTGAAATTGAGTACTTCCGCTCAATGGGACAATAGCAGTAGTAGTAATAACCATGCCAGTATTAGCTAAAAATGTGGATGTTGGAGTAAAAGATCAATGAAACCGGCTCTGGAATACAATCTACATAAAACTTTTCCAAATGTTGAACTTTGTGTGACCCACAGCTTGCAATGAAAAACTTGGGTACCCTAAATCTTAGATCATTTTGTTCTGACATTTGTCCCTGTTTAGACCTCAACCCAGCCACAATATAACAAAAGGCCACAGGGAAACTCTAACCTGTAATGAAAGGCCAGGGAACAATGGAGACTAACTTGAAGGGTAACCCGATCTTAAACCGCTAATCAAGCACAGGCTAACCTGCTTTGGTTTATATCTGTAAACTAAGGAAGCTAGTCCAGCACAATGACAATCATAATCACAACGACATAAGAACAACACAATCTCAAAACACAACCTAGATGTACTTTGTATCCACTGTCGGTCAGATTAAGAATGATTTTAAAACCTGGAAATGGGAAGAACTATGAAGTGCTTATGAATTCCCCTTAAAAAACACGCATGGCCACAACACTTAATGGCAGGGGGAAGTGAATATACTCCAGGAAATGTTCAGCAGCCCTAATAAAAACGGTTAAGAATGTAACCAAGTCCACACCTAACCTGCAGTCTTAAAAAACCTTTAGGGGTAACTAAATGCAGAAGAAACACCTACATGGAATTTGCAATCACCATTAAACGCTTCAGTGACTAATGTGACTGACAGCTTCTAATTTGTCACCCATCCCAGCTTAATTTCTCACTGCAGATCCTAACAGCTATAACAGTTAATGTTTCCCCGCAATGTCAGCTTGCACTTCTTCAAATCAAAGTGATGCATGAAGATGTGAGTAGACTGGTAAGACCGGGCATCTGCTCCACTGAGCAGGTGATGAGTCAGGGTAGTACAGTAGCACTTCAGGGGATATTTTTGTCAGCCACCTGTATGTGAGCAGTATGGGAACAGGATGGTCTGATAGCTCACTGTGTCATACACACTTTGTTTCAGAGTGAACATGGACATGTTTTGATTTGAAAGTGACATTTTGTTCTCCCACCAAACGAGTTATGTTTTCAGGTACGAGTATGTCAAGAGAAGAAGTCAAGTGTACAGAACAGGTTCGCACAATGGCCTGTCCCCGCTTTCAGCAGCTAAGACATAAGTTTACACTTAAAGGCCACTATAAGTATAAGTGGCGCAGTGGGTAGGCGCTTGCCTTTAAGCCGGAAGGTTGCAGGTTCGAGCCCTGTCCCTGCGTTGCGTTGTGTCCTTGGGCAAGACACTTAAACCACATTGCCTAACGGCAGCGCCGGTCTCTGACTGCATGACCGCAGATGCTTGTCTCTGGATGAGTGATCTGAAACCCTCATTTCGTTGTGTGCCTTGTGTGCACAATGACAATGAGTTGAACTTACTTACTAACATTTTCATTATTACTAAGATCATAAACATATGGAACTAGCAGTCTAGTATGAACACCTGTATTGTTATACACTGCACAGGTGTTGAGATTAGACTGCCAGTTCCATCTATTTATGTTCTAAATCTAGCATCAACATTAATTCACCTTAGTATATTTTTCTTTTACAAAGTTCTTGTACACACATATTAGTAATATAATAGTGGCTGTGGCTCAGGAGTTATCGCAGGTCATCTACTAATCAGAAGGTTGATGGTTGATAGTTCGCTCCCTGGCTGCACCAGTTTGCACGCCAAAATATTCTTGGGCAAGATACTGAACCCCAAGTTGCTCCCAATGCATTTGTTGGAGTGTGATTGTGCGTGTGTGTGTCAGAATGTTAGATAGAAAGCACTTAAACGCAGAGAGTGCTTGTATGAATAGACATGCTGTATAACAAGCTTTAAGTGCTCATATAGAGTAGAAAAGGGCTATATAAGAACTAGACAATTTACCATCTAATGTGTACAGTACAATACATACAATATGAATAATCAACTTTCAATCTGTTTATTTACTTACATGTGCAATGATAGCATATTGCCTGTACTATATATCAGATAAATTTCCCACGAGTGACAACACTAGCATCCAATCACCAGAACTGCATTTATGCATAATTAATCATTTAACTGGTAGGCCTGTGAGAATAGATTAAGCTAAACAACAGGCACATTCCAATATCAGCAGGTTTATCACTCACTCAAAAACACACACACATGCATGCACACACAATCAGGAAACCTTTCAAACAGCTTGTGTGACTGATGCCAATCACCAGTCACTTTAGATCAGCTAGAGAGGGTGAGAATGCGGAGCAGCAGTGGATGTGTGAGTGAGTAAGTGTGCATATGTGCATGCATGCGTTAGCAGCAAAGCTGCGACTAGCTGTGTGTGATGAAAAGCTCCAGATGTTGCCTCCTTTCTAATGTGCAATAAAAAGGCCCAGCTGGGGCAAAAAGCAAAGGAGGCCAATGGGAGAGAAAAGAGAGTGGAATGAGGGAAGGAGGGAATTTCCTTAAAAGAAATAATAGAGAGGTGAGGTCAGGGTGCGAGTCTTTCTTAAATGACTGCTACCAGAGGGCAGGCTTAACTCTGGAGATTTGGGGTAGAGTGAGAGAGCTGAGGTAGTCTAATAAATAGAAGAGAAATAAAGAAATATCTGTAAGGAAACAAGTGAAGTAAAACATGTAGCCTAATGATAAAGGGACAGAAAAGATTAATGAGGAATTTCCTATTTACAATGGTAAAGAAGGGCTCAGATTTACCTAAACCTCTCCACTGCTCAACACCTGAAAAAGATCTAATTATCATCAAGTGTTATATGTTGTAAAATACCTTCTATATCTTATTCACTGAACCAGTGTAATAAACAAGTGTTGTTGAAAATTACAAACACAGGGGACTGGATCTAAGCTAGGACTTTTAGGATAAATGGAGAGATAGAGATGTTTGGACTCCAGTGGAGTCCTTCATCTCCCACCGATCCTCTATTCAGACAGTTTGGTCAAGATTGCCCAATCAGGGGCCTCACCATGCAAACACAACGCCTTTTGTTAGCATGCAACCTCCAAGCTTCAAAAAGAGAATGAGGCCAAAGAGAATGAGAAGACAGAGATACAGAGTACAAGCAATGGAGTGAAAGATGAGTGCCAGCAATTAAGAAAGTGTCAAACAGATTTTTAAACACTTTTCATGTGCCAGATAAGATTCCATCTACACTAGCATTTGGATTATCTCAATGCTTCCTGTTCACGCAAAAAATTGCAAGACAAAATATGTAGAACTCTCTGCAGTTTGAGAATTTCCTATTTCACACACAAAAAAGAAAAAAACAAATACGACAGCAGGATGGGGCAAGGCACTAAACTAAATTAACTTCTCTGAGAAAACTATTCAAAACAATAATACAGGGACAAGATAGTAGCATGCAACAGACTGCTCCCCAAACAGAGGACTCTGGCAGCTCACAAAGCCCTCAGCTCACGATCAAGCTTCTCTCCCACTGAAATACATTCAATATCCTCTTTATTAGATACACCTCAGCATTTATGCAAACAGTCGGCTCTTGCAGACAGTAAGTCACATATAAATAAAACATAAGGATTAAGGATGCAGTCAGGGCTTAAAGGTTCTCTTATTGCATTACTAAACTTTACAACTGGCTAAAGCAATTCTAAATACAGCATGATTCTGATATGTTACTGGATCTCCAGAGAATTAATTCAGTGTTCAAATCCTTATTCTATTTTTTTATACCCTTTGGCCATCATTCTCGCTGACTATCAAACGGTTCATAATCAGTTTTAGCAACCAGAAAATGCTACTAGATTTTGCTTTAAAAAAAGAATTCTTGTTTAGCTAAATATTTTTATACTTATATATTGGATCTGATAACGTAAATGTCATAGGCTGAAGCCTAAAACTGCAACTAAAATATGTTCAATCTTAAATTGCAATCGTTAAATAAGAGCATGCCTTGAAATGAGATGCGTCTTTAGTCACATTACAACTGCAATATGCAGTGAAATAATGAAAATGAAATAATATAACACTGTGCTGGTTGACTCTGACACTGTACCTGGATTTGTTAGCTTCTTTAGTGACATCCCATGCCCATGTGATGAAGTTCTGGCTCAGGTAGGAGACAATGGAGTCGGCACACATCATTTGGGAGCAGAAGACGTTGCTGAGAACACTGTCATCATTGTGGAGGTAGATAGCCAGCAGCTTTCTCTGCAGAGAGGAAGAGTTTGAAAATCTGAGTTGGAGAAAAAGACATGAGCCAAGTTCACCTCTTATTTTGTTAGGATATTTGGTAAGGGGGAACGGCAATGGATGTTTATGTTTTGTCTTCAGTCAAAACCAAATATTGTCATCAGCTGTTGAAACCAAACAGCAAAGAATACAGTTGACTGTGGGATCCATAGCTTTAGCCACATTTGTGGAAAGGCAACTTTTAGGTTTACACATTCTTGATGACTAGTTAAAACACAACACACCAGAGCATAATAAATGTCAAATCTGTGGTCTGTGCTGATCTGTTAGCCATGCATGGGTGTCTCATCATTGGAGAGACACGTACACATTACATAAAAGGACCACTGGGAGAAAAAGCTGGGCGCAGAGCTGGCAGGACTTCTAAAGACCACAGCAGGACCACAACTGGCAAAAAAGCAAATACCACGCAAAATAAAATGGAGAGTGGTGTAAATAAAACTTCACTTGGAGGCGACAAAGATATGGAGAAAACAAAACAGACAAATCACTCTATTTATTTTACACCAAATGCCAGCAGCCTGTTCAGGTTAGTAGCGGCAGGGCCAGACAATATTGACGAAGCTCCAAATCCAAGGATATTGACACCATCATATAAGCCTGGTAGATTCTCCCTACTGACAATCTAATTAAAAAACAAACACACCCACAAACATAAAAGGTTCCAGGGGACAATGTTGGAAATAATGCTCTTTAAATTACATGTCACTTCTCTTGCTATAAAAGAAAAAATAAGAAAAACTCTCAGTCTCTGCTTAGTTCATTTTTAACCATGGCTGTGAGAGGGGAGTTAAGGGGTCTGTTTCTCGGGAACAGTAATCTAGGCTACGTGCGCCAAAAAGCAAAAAATCTACACAGGGCGTAAAACGTGAGGAGAAGTGAAAGAAGAAGTTGTGCTATACTGTGGCCTGTGTAGAATAGGAATGGGAGAGCACTGCTGTGTTTGCTCAACGATTAGTGCTTTAGAATAATCTCCAGGGCTCCTAGAGAGAAGGAGCTGGGGACTCATTCACTAGGCCGATTCAACAGCCTGAAAAGATTAAACACTCATGCTGAGAAGACAAGCAAATTCAGTCTTGAGAGAGGAATGAGTGTGAAGAGAGGGAGAGTTTTACAGCGTGAAAAAAAAACAAAACCCCGATACACACTCGAACACTGACGTCTCCAACACACATGCACAGATGCGCAAACTTAACTCTGCACTCACCCAAGTAAAGGACTCATACTCACACACATGCATGCTCAATTAGAGCAAGTGTAAAGACTAATCAAAGTGGGCATTTTGGCGAACTGAACTCCTTCATCTTAGTTAAACTGTCCGTACCCCTCTGTTCCCTCTCCGCTTTCAAGTGAGATCTTTTGTATTGCCTGTCTTAGCAGGGAGGAGCAAATCCTTCAGTTCAGCTAAATTACTGGGTCCAACCTGAGCTAGATAGTGACCCCATAGCCCTTCCTCACACCTGTTCACCTAAAGCTAAGCTTGCTTTGAGGCTGTGGGAGAAACAAAAGAGCTCACACCATAGAATAGTGCTGTGCTTCATTCGCTGCATAAACACTGCACGTCTTACTTGGAAGACAGCAGCGAGTTTGAAAATAAGAAATATTTGTGTATACAAATATGAAAGAAAAATATGTTCTTGTGTTATGGTGGTCCTTTAAATGAGGCACTCAGAAAGATGCGCATCCATGGTCGGGAAAAAAAAGTCAGGCAGTTGAGACAATTATCACTAAATATGTTATATAAATACGCTTTTTTTGTTTTGCTTTGTTTTGTTTTTTTAAATAAATTGCTGCACTTGCCCTTTTCACCTTTATAAATCACCCAAAAATATTGGTAAGAGGATCAGGCCATATCCTTCCACGAATCTGCCTGTATTATAAATGGCCAACTGGTCATTGTAAAACACTTGCTTCTCTTTATGGAGTACTCTAGCTATGCCAATTGATCCATCATGCTTCATTACATGCAGGCATCACAGGAGTATTTATATGTTCATACAAATTAGACTGACTGCTTCAGAACTTCCTAAAAATGTGTAATAATGAGCAGTATCTCCTGCCTGGGGATTTCATATGAAAATGGAAAATGTTTTAATTATCATTTGGGCTGACAGATGAACAGAATTTCTTTATTTAGTCGAGTTCTATTTGGGTGAACTTCATTATGATAAGGATTCATAATGAGGATGATATATTATTGGTTTTATTTGCAGTATTTGCTGATTGATACATTTCACATTTGTTGGTGCTGCAGATGTCCCACGTCATGTGACTAGAAAGTGTGAGCAAAAGACATCAAGGTGCCTTTAATATTTAATCCAGATTCAATTAAACTTTTCCACAAAATATGTCTGGACATAAGTCAGAATTTCACAAATTTCTTGAGCCCAAATATGTGTCTTTTCAGTTGCTGCTCATTAATGGTTAAACGGGTAAAGACAGTTAGCTTATAGTTAGTTATTTATAATGAGAAACAATCAACAACGTCAAAGTTTTGAGCGAAGTGTCATGACTTATACACGTTTCATCTTTTTGTCATTCTCGACCATCAGAATTTCAAAGCACTAGTGGAAGTAATTGCCAGTTCGGATTTTGTTTGTTAATTTTAAGCATCTTTAGGGAAACTGCAGTGGAACTAAAGTTGTATCCTTGTCCTGATCAACAGCTTTTAGTTTAATTAGGGACTTTTTCTGTGGATTTTTTTTTTTTTCTTTTTGCAACATCAAGAAGAGTCTTAATCACAAATGCACCATGTTGAACACAGCCAGGGGAGAATAGTTAATGAGATACAGACATGTACAGATGAAAGGAAGGACAGAGAAATCCAGATGGTGATTGTTCTTTAGATGACCGGCTCAGTCTGGAAAAGCAAATACTTCAAAATGAAGAGCTCAAATGACCTACACAGTGGGAAAACACATTCAGATCGATGACCAGCTATATACGAGGCACGCTACACTCTGCTGAATACACTTGACTTTTTTTTAACAACCAAATATTACAGTCTTTCCAAAGAATGTTGAAAGTGATGAAATGACATGAAGTACACACCTAAAGTTGAGCAGTTAGAGCCCAGACTATAAGCATATGGACAGTTATACTTTACTGATCTTCCGTGTCTGTGCTTCAGCACATCTGACTTAAAATTAAAACAAAAAAAAAATAGGACAGTGCATTAAAATAAAGTAAATTGTGTTCAATCAATAAAGAAATAAAAGAAATATAGCCCTTCCAAGACACACAGTTAGTGCAATAAAATTATTTCATTATCTGTGAAAAAGACTTCATCATGCCCTTTGTACTGTGGTGTCCCTTACCTTCAGTAGGTGGAAGGTGACTTTCATCCAGTCAGTTTTGATGCATTTGGCTGTGCACACATAATGCTGCCATACATGTCCAAATCACATGATCATTTTAATAGTGGTTTTCACTGAATTCTGCTGATTTTGTGTAAATCATCACCATCCAACCCGGTATTTTTTTTTCTACCAAGGAAGTTTACATACCATATTTACAGCCAACTTCAGCTCAAACTTAATGGCCACATGTATTAAGTTGTTAGCCACATGTAAGCTTTTTTGTGTATGTCCAACTGTTCCAATACAAAAGCAATATAGCTGTATCTTGGCTATCCAAGCTCCTGATTATCTATTGATGGTTGATATATTAACAATATGTAGGATAAATATATCAATATTTAAAAATTTACACTGACGTAGCCCCTAAACCTCTCTATTTATACATGACAGTAATCATTTCAGGTGCACTCAATAACTAATCAAAGCCACTTGTGATTAACAGCTTGAGCTGACAGATATACATACATCTATATGCCATATGCCATTCTGATTGACCGCTGCTCTTTCCTCTTGACTCTGCAAGGCTATTGCTGGGTTTTAAAGCAGATACTTGGCAGTGATAAATCCCTCAACTCCCCTCTTCAGCAAGGCTATGAATTTTGATGTGTCTTTGTGTGTGGCAGACAGGAGAGTGAAGTGGAGAGCGAAAGAGAGTGGGGTTAGAGTGATTAACCACTGCGTTGATGGGGATTTAGTGAGGATCGTGGTTAGTGATGGGTGGCCTATCTCTCTGTACGCTCTGACTAACCACTGATCCCCAAGAGGGTTCAGCTCAGCTCAGCTCAGCTCAGCAGCCCAAAGCATTTTCATTAAGGATGGATTGAGTCTATCTCAACATTCCCCCAACACACACCTTCAGAAACACTTCATCAAATGTAGTGTTTTGCTTAGTGATTAGCCTCTCCCAGGCTATGAGAGAGTGAGACTGATTCCTCTGTTTAAAAACCCCCGGCGTATTCCCCCTTCAGTCCAATCTGGCCTATTCGAATATACCCTTAATGAAGCAGGCTTATTCTATGTTGAGGACTCAAATGCTAGTTTCCTTTTCAAATGGAAGCAAAAGAGCAAGGGACAGGATTGTTGGATAGATGGTAGAAGGGACGGTATAATTGTGCACATATGCTACTGTGTAATGAAACCTTGAAAAGCAGCTTGTTTTGGCCTGTCGTCTCGGATGTTTGTGACAAAACAGGACAAACACAGAACAGATCAAATAGCTTCTGCTTTCATGCAACATCTTTGCACACATCCAGCTTCTCCAAAGCCATTTTAACCACAGCACAGTTGGCAGGCTAAATCAAGCTCACCCAGAATAAAACAAAATACAGTGGAAATGAATACTATTTTGCCCCCTTGCTGTGTAGAGCACAGCGGTACAGGACTGTGTGTGAACACCAGAGACACCAGCCATATTGCGCTGGCTTATGAGAGGAGATCAGCTGGGAAACAGGCAAAACGCCAAGCTTCTCTTTAGGGTTTTTTTTTTTTTTACATCTGTTTATTTCACACTCCCTCCATCCCTTTCTTTTATCCACATTCCTCACTCACATTCCCTTATTTCTCTCTTTCTTCCCACTCAGCCTTTTATCTTCCAACTTTCTCGTATGCTCCCTCCTGTCTTTTAAGATTATGTCCTTCATTTTGTGGCCTTGCTATCATCTTTTTCACCCTCCCTCTTTGTGTGCCTGGTGATCTGAACCCCCAGAACATCTTGCTGCGTCCTCACAGTCTAATAAGGCTGTAATCCACACAAGCTGTCCGTTGATACAAGCATCCTTAAAAGGACAAAAGCTGAAAAACAAGGGGGAAAGTGGACAGCTAAAAATAAAGCCTCAGCTGTCAGGGTGGTTTTGATAAATGATATCAATGTGACTACCAAGCCATGTCCACAGTAAATACATTTAAACAAGGACTTAATATACATTTGTAACTCATCAATGCCAATAGTTTTGTAAAGAAATGTCATTTTAAGATATATGGAAAATAAGGCACACATTGTTGTCAAGCCTTGTGTGCACACTAATCATTTGCTTTGTTTCTCTTTGCACATTGTTTCTAGTATGTTGTGATTTTAATCTGTTCACTCAGCTAGTTTACTTTTTCAAGTTTCCATTAGTAATGTCCAAAAGTCTTGAGTAACCCTTCATTTCTTTATAATTTGGCAGAAAAATGAGAAATATGGATAGCGACATTATACAATTCCAACGAGCTGAAAGTCAATATTTGACCACATTTATTCTTCAGCACAGCCTGAACTCTCCTAGCTAAGCTTTCTTGTAATTTCTTTAAGTAGTCTTCAAGAATAGTTCTCCAGGCTTCTTGAATGACATTTAAAGCTCTTCTTTGGATATTTGCTGCTTTTTGTCCTGTTCTCTCTTAAGATGATCCCACACTGCTTCAATAATGTTGAGGTCCAGGCTCTAGGGAGGCACTGTGTTTTGTCATTGTATTTGTCACTGTATGACATGTCATGCTAAAAAATTAAGCCATTGCCAATCAGATGCTTTTTGAGATGACACTGCATAGTGAAAAAAACAAGATAAACAAAAGAAATGGGAACAAATTATGTGTTTTTTGCAACAGGCCGCTAGTAACAAAGTGTCTAAACATACTTTTAGAATTGGTTGTTTGCTAAGTTTTTCATTATGTGTAGACACAACAATGTTTCATTTAATGGAGTTAGGTGCCTTTTTTAATCCTGAGTTCAGTGTTGAATGGCTTAACAAGCAAAAGAAAAAAGAAAAAAAAAGAGAGAGGTGGCTCAAGATTTTTGTCCTGTACATATTATTAGGTTTCCAGTATCTATATTATAAATGATTTTTTTCTGGCATTAAGCCTAATCCTAAATAACATATTTAAATATCTGTAGATGTCATCCTCCATAACTAAAGAGAATCATGAGGGAAATATGCCAGCAGCACAGACTCAGTGGTGATAACCTAATCATTGATGAGGTACCCTATTAGGCTACGTTCACACTGCAGCCTGAAGTGACCCAATTCCGATGTTTTGTGAAATCCGATTTTTCTTTGTGTGTGGTTGTTCACATTTTCAAATATATGCGACTTGGATGTGATCTGTGTGTGAACTGCAGACGAACCTGAAAGTGTCCCGCATGCGCAGTAGAGGAGGCGATAACGTCACACGGAGTGAGCGCGCTCAATGTTTGCGGAAGTAAGCTTGTTTTTTTATATTTTTTTAAATTAAACTTTTATTAACCAAAGCTCCATGCAATAGCGAAAATAAGCTTGTTTTCCTTCATGCATCCCTGTAACACGCAGAATAGTGACGTTTGTCGAGTATCAATGACGTGCAGGTCGCTTAAATGCGGCCCGGCTGTACAGACTCAGGTCGCATTTGAAAAGATCGGATCTGTGTTGTTCAGACTGTCATGAAAAGATCGGATACAGGTTGCATGAGGGCAAAAAAATCGGCTTTGTGTCACTTCAGGCTGCAGGAGTTTGTGTTTAACCAGGTTTTTTTGATTTTTCCTCCCAAACAAAAAAAAAAAGAACTTTAATGCAGACCTGAAAAATGTTGACTACATGAATCAAGTACCTGAATATAAGACTATTATGTTTTAACGTTCCACCAGCTCAGTAACAAAATAAGTTATGAGAAATAAAGTATCTCCCTTGACAGAGAATGAATAATATCCTTCTCTGTTTGTGTTCCTTTATCATGTTATCTTAAGCAAAGAAAACTCAAACTTGGGGGGGGGAAGTGACTAGATTCCACGAATCAGAAATGACATCAGTGATAAAGGACGGACCATTATTTGTAACATCAATACTTTATATCGCTCGCGTAGCCAA